>JAOTBA010052030.1:0-12986 GCA_025629845.1 Erythroxylum squamatum
TTTATCTTCATAATATTGCATAACAAATTCAATTTCATGCATTTTATTCATCAATGCATGCAACTACATCAAAATCAAGCATTAAAAATAATTAAAACTCCATTAACTTACCTTATAAATTTTCAGGTACTATTCATCAAGAACACCCATATACCTTTTCTACATCTTTTCCCAATTTTTTTGTTGATATGCTTAATTTAGAGATTTTAGGTTGATGATTTAGTGTTTAATAAGTGATTTAGGGGTTAAAAATCAAGAAAATTGGCTTGAAAATGAAAGAAATGAAAGAAAAATAGAGAAGAAATGAGGGAGGTATTCTCGGCAATGTTGTGGAGAAGAAGAGAATGGGAAGTTGGCAAAAATGTCATGTGTTCCCTCTTTAAAAGTTTTCCAATTCTTTTTTGATCCAAAATTAACTGTTTTTACTCCATTCTTTCTTTCTCTCAATAAAAATACCCATAAGAAAAATATAAACCTCACTTAAAGACCTTAATTAATCTCATTTATTTTCATTAATAGTTTCGGGTTTGACTTTCACCCTTTTTGGTCAAACTTTGGCCATTGGTCAACTCTTGCTCAAACCCTTAATACGAAATCGTTTTGAGCTCTAATTTGATCCTTGGGTTATCCTTGAACAATATTATCCAATGCCAAATAACATAAAATGCAGTTTGGGGTCCCGAATGTCACTATTCATCTTGAGATATACTATTCACGACCTAAAAAGTACTATTCATGAAATCAAGATTTTTGGGGCGTTATAGAAATCATATGGGACCTACAAAATAAAGATGTAAACACAAATAATACATTTATGACAAATTTGCATCATGTAGATGAATTACTATATGTACTTACTTCTTACGAATAATAATGCATCTTGCGAATATGACTCTTACTCTAATATATAGAATATGTTTAACATATTTTTTGACAAAAACAAACCTTCAACTCATTTATAAATACTAAGTACCTACAAGACAACTTCAATTTATACTAATGGCATCGTTAAAAGACAATAATTGAAATACTTACTTTTCTATTGATGTATTCACAAAAATGTTAACCAAGCTTAACATTTGATATCCATAACTTCATCTTCTCATTACAATTTGACCAATCAATATTTGAAATATGAATTATATATATAAATTACAATATTAATTAAAATTCAATACAATCAAAATATCATATATAACAATAAATATATTCAAATTATTTTACCATTGAATATAATGCTTTCTCTCAACAAAATTGGGAATATATCCTTTTAGCCTCTACTACATTATCAAAACAATAATAAATAGCATTCTTGAATCCATTAATAACACTTTAACACTCTTTCGATGTCAAATATATACCAGGTGCATAAGTAATGAAAGCTACATATATTTTATTTGTGATCATTTTGTTTATCCTATTACAATATTATCATACAAATATTTAATTAGTAACTTAAATGCACTTTAAAAGAGAGGTTATCTTCTCGAAAATTGAAGAATACAAGAGGAAATTGAAAATTTTTGTTTTTGTCGCTTCCTTTAGAAAAAGCGAACAAGTCTCCAACTACCTCTGCTAACCTCTAAACAAGTTATCATGTCACATGTTTGAAGAAATTCCAAGGAATTACTAATTTTAAGCAACTTTTAGTGAAAAGAGTGAAAGAAAAACTTCAAAAGAGTATAAAGATAGATGAAAATAGGAGAGTAAAAATACAAGGGAATGTCTTGACATGCTTAAAATTAAACCCATCTTTGTCCCTTTTTCATCTTTTTCAATTGTTTTCTTTTTGTTTAAAGTAATTGGTTACATAATTCTATAGATAAATTGCAAATCTGGAAGACTCGATTAGTAGATTTTATAAGTTATCTTTGTCTTCTAACTAAAATAATTTTCGTTTTCCTATGTTAACCTTAAATTTAGACGAGAAAGGTTGCAAATCAATAAAATAACATCTTATTAACTATTGGCAAATGAGTTGCAAAATACTTCATTCAGGGTATAGTTATAAGATGTCGAATATTTCCATCAAATTGAGATTTTATAATATTGAGTAAAATCAAACAACAAAAGTATTACAAATGTTTTCCTATATAGATCATAAACAAATAATAGCCCAGTACAAGTTTGAGTACAAGAGTTGATAGATTGTTAAACAAGGTTTCGTTTAATTAAAAACAAAATACAATTTTGGAATAAGCATTATTGCAAATCATCATGTAGCTCTCATATAATGATGAAGAAAATAGAAAGAGAGAATATATATGAATTAAAAATCTTTATGATACATATTTCAGATAACATGGACAAACTATTTTGCATAGAAAAGCTAAATTTTTTACTAGTATGCTTTCACAAAATTTAGTCATTTACTTGTTTTAGCATTTTACAGATCAAAGTTTCACTTTACAGATATACCATCCTCTATATAACTTAATTGAAACTAAAGGACTTTGATATACAAAATTAAAAATAGATCAGACATATATGCCTTGGACCACAATACACCACAATACTATCAAGCCATGAAATAACTTCTTTAATAATAGGTCATCTCCTAAGATCTCGATCTGAGTATTTAACAAACAATTTAAAAAACGTATAGTTGTTACTTCTTATGTATTTATCTCAATCGAAAGGATCAATAACTTTTTCCTCTCTTTTTCAAATTTCATATGGAACTTTTAAGAAATTAACTCACTATAACTTTTTCCTTTGCAAAATCTATAAGCTTCCACTAGTCAAAATCTTAATAAGAATGACAATGAAATCATAAACATTAGCCTTGCAAGTTGCATTTGATCTTCCCCTACTAAATGTCTCAAATATGCCTTTTTTAATGTAATGTTCTTTACCAAAGGTTAAGAGGCCTATATGAGGGATCTTTACAAGGTATTCTGATGATGGGCAAGTTTTTACAATTTAAAACCCTCAATCTACTACAAACACACAGGTCGTGAATTGTAGTACATAAGGTGTCGATCCCACGAGGAGTTGTGAACTAATCTAATCCTAAGTTATCTAAGACTTTAAAAATTAATAAAATGAAAATAAAAATTTAACAGAAAAGTAAGCACATGAAAGTGAGTGACAGAAAATTAATTTGTGAAATTAACTCAAGAAATTGAATATTGAGCAACACCAAATTCACAATGGGAAATCACACAAGAAAATTTACCAAATTATTAGAGACAAATTTATCCTATCATCAATGCTAATCACTTTTGTGTTATTATGGTGTCGGTTCTAGATGACTGTAGGATGAATTACTCTATCTCGAGTTATCGTCACTAAACCTTAATTAGTTCGAGTTACCAAAATTATAATCTCTTAATTAACTATTAGCTCACAACCTAATCAGTTCTTAAGCTTTCTAATAAACTACCGGCTCTCACATAGGATCTCTTTATATACACTTTTTTATTTGATTAACTACGTGATCTATTAGATTATTTAACTCTCACTAAACAACCTAATCATTTTGCATTCAATTCACTCTATTGATTTATTACCGAAGCATGAAGTTACAACAATCAATCACAACACCCAATCGAAATAACATAAAAATGACTATATTAACACAGAATCAAGTTTAAATCCCTAAAGAAAAGTTAGAACATCATCATCAATCCACAACCCATAAACATAATCATATTCATCTTACACATTCAATGAAGAAAATGAACATAACGTCATTTGGATGGGACCGGGATGACTTAGGAAGGCAGCAGCGTCGGAAGCCCTCTCCTCTTCTTCTTTTTCTCTCTCTTCTTCTTCTCTCCTCTTAAAGCTTTCCCAAGGTGGCAGAATGTAAGCTCTCTTTTAGGGTTCTATTCTTTTCCTTTTATAGTATTTTCTAATCAGGGCAAACTCTGGGGTTTTCTCAGGCTCCAAAAGTCTTAAATATCCCCAAAAAATGAAGTTCGGTAAGTCAATATGTTTTGTCTATCGCGCAGGCCACAATCGTGGCCCTGACATTTACCTTCTGTCACGATCGTGACACATTCGTGGCCTTGGGTTTTGCTTCGGGCTTCCTTTGATTCTCCTCCGTCCTTCTATGATTGATCTAAAACACTAATAAACACATCAATGCACCTTAAATAGATAAAATTTAAGCTCAATGGCATACTTTAACCCATAAAACACTTAAAACACAAATGTCTAACTAAACAACACAATCCTAACCTAAACATGCACTAATTATTCAATTTAACAATTAAATACATACTAAACCACCCCCTAAAACATTATGCAGTCTACCACTATCCTATTCCTAAAGTTATACTGAGTAAAGAAAAGTTAAGGGATGTTTATCTACATTAAAAAAATTGAAGATGCATATTGAAAAAGGTTGTGTTTAATAGAAGAGCTTCATCGGTGTGACCTTTTCAATAAGACATAAATAACATATAACAAGTTCAAATGGTGTGACCTTTCAATAAGACATGAATAACATATTACAAGTTCAAATTTTTAGACTCCATTACAGAAATTACAAGATAGAATAGTGAGTAAAAGTAGGTTGCATAACAACAATAGGTGTGTACAATAAATATATCATAGCCAATATATTACACAAATGAACACTGTCAGTCACCCACCATTCTCACACCATCCACTACATTTAGTGCACACCCCAAAGAAGAATTGAGAAAGTAAATTCAACAAAAGAGACAACGAAGAATGGTGTGAAACTCTTATTGCAGCTATTGGTTTAATTAGGGCAAACATAGATGACAACAAAGAATGATGTGTGACAATTTGTAGTTGGTACAAAAAGCAGCCAAAAAAGTTTGTAGCTGGTTCGAGAACACTCTGTAATGCAAAGACGAGTGAAGAAAAGGTATGCGACGGGGAAGAAAAGGTGCCACTGAGAAAAAAATGTGTAAGATAATCTAAATCTCAAATAGTTAAAGGGTTTTTAACTTTTTCTTTTAATTTTCCTTAGTTTCATAATTTCACTTAATTAGTTTAATTAAGTCTAACATGTACAATTAAATACAATTGTAATCATACGTGTTTGTCATGTCAACAACGTTAAGAGAAATATTAATGTTGAGATAGATTTGAAAAAAAATTAAAAGTTTTGATATTTAATTGACACTTTTTAAAATTTGAGCTATAATTGTAAATTTGAGTAAAGTTTATGATTTTTTTTTGTAATTAACCCTTTATCATATTTCTTTTTATGTATAAATTATTATTATTTTATATAAGAAAATTTTAAGTCTTTTCAATTTAGTCCTAAATTTTTTAAATTTATAATTCTGACTGATATTTGACTAATTTTCTGGTCACTGACTAATACCAACTGAAAGGATCAGTATCAACTAGTACTAGAGTTTAGTATGAAATTTTCTTATTCGGTATCAGTTTTTTGTCAGTACGATCAAATACGGTAAGATATTGTAAACAGTATATCCAATTGTTATATTTTGAAAAGTAAATAATGAAAAATAACATTTAGTGATACATGTAATAGATCATTAATAAATTGACTTTACTTCTTAAGAGTAGTTTAACTGGTAGTAAACATCTTTTTAATATTTCTCATTTTAAAAAATATAAATTTGAGTAGTCCTGAATAGATAATAATCTTACAACTTATTTAAGATATCAAATGAATGATTTAGTTAACTATATTGAATTTATCAATTAGTTTTAATTTATTGATTCACTAATTTATTTGAATTATATGATTTATGAATTGTTATACATATCTCCGGTTTTATATTATACCTATCTAAAAAATAGCTCATAAAATTTAAAATTTAATTATGTTAAAGCAAAGTATGTGTAGCACTTTTCTGCATAAAATGTTCAACTCCATTTCAAATGTTTGTTGAGATTATAGCAAATAAAAGACTTTATTTAAGTGAACTTTTATAGAGAAGCAATCGACTCATACAGATATTTGCGGTACAAGTTGTGCTTTCTTGATTTTGGTGCTAGTTAAAAAATAATAATAATGTGTTTGTAATTATAATTCAACATATTGTTTAGTTGAAATTAAAAATTAATAACAATAATTCTTTTTCTACACTGTATTACTACTAATTTTCATAGGCAAATATTTGTATTTAAACATACAAATTACAATGATACCATTCATTTTATTTCTAATTCTGAATATGAAACTATAACATCTCGCACATTTGATGTCTTTATAGTGCTTTAATTCCCATCAAGACATTCTGGTTCAACCTGTCAACTTGGATACATTATAATGGCTGCTAAGGAGCTAGTTGTCGTAAACCCAGGACATTTACATCACTAAACATGGATTAGCATTGGCCTCCTTTGATTGGACATTACATATCCATCCCTCTACATTACTTAGAACACAGGACCAGCTGCAAGAATCTCCTCAGTCAACTTGTTATCTTTTCCAATCTTATAATTAGTGAATACCTCAAAATTCTTCTTGAAAAGGCTAGCCAGCTTTGACAGGGTATTCTTGTAGGCCATTTTGTCCGACCACTGCAATACAAACCAAACTCATACGTACATAATGATGACTGATTTTTATGCTTTCTGCTGAATTTTTTTTTTTTTTAAAAGACTTACAGTGTTCACAGGATCAAGAATTTCTGAAGGCACGCCCTCAATTTCTGTTGGGATTTCAAATCCAAACACCTCAGTCTTTCTGTAGTTTGCCTTGAGAAGATTACCAGAGTGTATTGCATCAATTATTATCCGAGTGTATGCTAATTTGATACGGCTTCCAAATCCGTAGCTGCGTTAAAACATTGTAATTACCACCTGAAATTGATGATAATTTATACTTAGAACGTGTGGACGCCATCACATACATACCTGCCACCTGACCAGCCAGTATTTACTAGCCATCCTGTAGCCCCATGCTTCTGCATCTTTTCAGCCAGCATTGCTGCATACTTGGTAGGATGCAGCATTATAAAAGCCGCACCAAAGCAGGCTGAAAATGTTGCTGTTGGCTCCTTAATTCCGTCCTCGGTCCCAGCAACCTGTTCGTTCAACACAATATCTCAAAACCGTGCCTGTATGTATTCCACCTGAAGAACTACTTCAAATTGTTTTGGAATTTTTGAGAGAAGTACCAGTGCAGTATAACCACTGATGAAATGGTACATGGTCTGTGCCAAGTTCAGTTTGCTAACAGGTGGGAGCACTCCAAAGGCGTCGCACGCCAGAAGGATGACATTTTTGGGATGGGGACCAACACACGGTATCTTTGCATTCGGGATGTACTCTATAGGATATGCCGCTCTAGTGTTTTCTGCAATAAACAAAGTTGATATCAGTTGATCCCTGCAACTTGAATCTTAGTTAGAAAAGAGAACATATCAAACTAATATTTGATTCAATACGTAAAAACAAGTAATGATATAGACAAAAGCAAGTAATTAATCTAGAGTACCTGTAACAGATTTGTCTACGTAATCTACTTCTCTAGTATGCTCATCAAACACCACATTCTCCAGCACTGTGAAAACATAAGAACACTTGTTAGCTTTAACTTAACTCCACCAAGCGGAGGCTTTCAGGCCTTAAAAGCTCTTCAGTTGCAAATTTTTGATGCACTTCAGATCGCATAATAATCACTCACCAGTCCCAAACTTGATGGCATTCCAGATGTCAGGCTCCTTCTCTCGTGATAGATCAATGCACTTGGCATAACAACCACCTTCAATGTTAGAGACACCATTCTCACTCCAGCAGTGCTCATCATCCCCAATTAAGTACCTATTATGATCCGTAGAAAGGGTTGTCTTCCCGGTACCTATGACAAATAAAACCAAAAGGGAGTTTATAAGGAACAAGATCACAAGTAACACGACCAAGTAGAGTTTGTCAACGAAATCGTGACGATCACACCATAAATATACCTGATAATCCAAAGAAGAGGGCAACATCTCCATCCTTCCCCATATTGCAACCAGAGTGAAGGGATAAAATTCCACGCTTAGGCATGAGATAGTGCATTACGCTGAACAGACCTTTCTTCATTTCCCCAGCATACTGTGTGCCAAGGATGACCATCTCCCTCCTGGCAAGATTAATGTCTATACTAGTAGAGGAGGTCATATAATGGGTGTACCTATTACATGGGAACTGTCCTGCGTTGTATATAGTGAAGTCTGGAGTTCCAAAGTCCTCCAACTCTTCATGAGTGGGTCGTATGCACCTGTATCCCACCCGGTTACGCCACACACACAAAGCTAACATATCCTTGAATCTACATTTTTTCCTCCTCTGTTTAATTATCTTGAAGATTAGATATTTAGAAGTACATGAACCATGATAAAACTTCCAAGATACTTCCCTTCCAATGCCTGGTTTGTACGAATTATAATCATTGGATGATGAGAGAAACAGAGTACAATTGTCAAATTTTTCTTCACTTTCGTTTAGCCACAAATAGAGACCTGTTCAACGATTTTTAACTCATATGGCAGAAACAGAATCCTGTTCAGTGGTGTTGATGGTAATACTTACATGTTGTGCATGAACAGAGAATGATAAGCCCTGGCAGATACAATACGGACTTTAATTCGGTGTTCTGGGTCCCAATTGAGAAATTGATCATTCACAAAAACCTGAAATTTGAGGACAAATTTCAACTGTCAAGGCTTACGTTCATAGTTCAAGTTAAACTACTTATCTTTAGATTTCCAAAGGCTCAGAACACAAGTTTCTTGTCTGACTTGGATTCAAGAAACATTGATTGAAAGATGTACAAACTCTTTATCATTTCTAAGACCCTGCAGGAGCCAACTGGAAGCCTGAATATAATTAGGTCCTATGAATCCATGAGCTCTCTGGGACTGGACATATTGTAGAAAAGACTAAATCTAGGAGCACAGATCGTCAGGTGGCTAGGATAGTCAAAAGGGTTGGGATCCTATAAGTGGAGTACAAGTCAAAATTCGAATAGTTATAAAGTAGCTATTGGTCGAGAAGTCCAATCGGTTAGGAGTCCAGACACACTCAAAAAGACTTCATGAACTGTAGCATTTGGGATAAATAATACTTAGAACCACAGTGACCTGTGACCTGACACCATTGAAGTATTGTATGAATGACATCATTTGGTTGAGGTGTGCGGTTAACGCTGTTGAGCTGTAACTTGACAACAGCCAACAACTGCGGCGGGCGTTCAATATTAATGGACCCAGTTCTACAAGTGCTGGAACGGAGGGAGGGAGGGATAAGGCATCCCAGATGTTCTGTCCAGTTTTATTCTGTTTATTCTGTCTCATGAAATCTCAGCTATTTATTTTATGGGATCCACGCGGGTCTCATGCGGGTCCCACATAAATAAATTGCTGAGATTTATTGGACACAATAAGACAGCATAATATTGAACAGAGGATCTGGACTCGGATAAGGGCACTCGAAACAGTAACATCCGGCCTAAACAAAAATATGGAAAAATATATACAACTAAGTGAATCGGTAGTTGCTATTTGTTTGTAATGAACTAAATAAACTTCCAAAATCAATAAATAATTCATAAATTATATAATTCTAATAAATCATATAAAAACGTCTCAATAATTCTAAAAAATTTTAAAATCACTAAACAACTTGTTAGCTATATCATTTAAGTAAATCATTTTCCAAATCAAGGGATATGTCATCTACGTCACCAATATGCAAGTTTAAAGAGTATGTTCAATCCAGAATTTGATTCCCTAATCTTAAAAAGGTGAAAATTATTTAGAGAATCTTCTTCTTCCACCGCCACCACCGCCGCCACCAAAATTGGTGACTACTGTAACCAAATAACCTAGACCATACTTGAGGACTATCGACAATAAAAGGCCTTTAACTACGTTTGTGTAGACTTCCGGCTTTCTAGCCGCAATCTTGGGACCCAGAAAACGGAAGTGCTCATGACAACGTCTGTAGAGACCATGCGATGGTTATGGCTTTTTCTGGGGAGTTGACGTAGCATTCGCACGTCTTCGTGTATGGTTAGCCATTTAGCATGAGGTGGAGACTTGAGGACACCGCTTAGAGTTTTACTTACGTCATCAGAAGGGGACAAGCCCTTGAAAGTTTAAACGAACCACCTTGGCCGCAAGTATTATCAATTTTTATCAAAGAACGTAAAATGATACCTTTTCTAGTGAATTCAAGTAGTCGACGGCTCGTTCTCTGTTAACTAGGAAACTTTGTTCGTCCATTTCAATGTTGGGCGAGCCCCTGCAGAAGCGAGCAGTTAATGCATCAAGGAAAAAAAGCGACAGAAAACATGTGGAAGCACAAGCACAGGAACTTACTTTCCCCACCAAAGTTCCTCTTCAGTGGTCTTGTCCTTGACAACACGTTTGTCTCTCGGTGACCTGCCCGTCTTTGCCCCGGAAAGAGTCGCCAGAGCGCCATTTGATGTTATGAATGAACCCTTCTCATATTTGATAGCTTGCTCGTACAGCTCTGTTCATTTTCCAACATCTCCGGTTATTAGGCAGCCTATTATTTAACGATTATAAATTATAATTAACTGTCACTACCCTGTATACAACAAAGAAAAAGAGGATAATCAACTCGATTATGTAAAGAACTATTAAACTTTCCATTCATTTCATCAATTCAGCCCCACTTGCCCAAAAGGTAGGAATTAAATAAGAGCTATCTAATTTTAGCTTATCACGAACTAGGTACAAGTTAACAAAAGAAGTTAAATAAGGGAGTAAACGAGCGTTACCAGCGGGAGAAAGATTATAGAGGACGTGAGTGAACTTGAGGGAGCTATCACTCACGCTTATAGTTGGAGTGAAATGGTGGGAATGAGATGTGTGCGTCACCTTCTGTCCTTCTGACTTTCTCGCTGGGTCTCCTTTCACCACCTTGGGTCCTGTCTCCCTCGTCAGAGACGCCAACGATGCACTAGTACATATGAATGACTTTTAGCTGGTGATTTTTCCAGGCAATGGGTAACTAGTAAATTAAAATTAAAGATACGTATGTACCTGATAGACTGGAGCTGCTGTTTTTGGCGTTCTTCTTCGGATAGGGTGGTAAAGAAGGCACCTTGTGGTCCTGTGATTGGTGTGGTGGGAGTTGATCTCTTCTTCTGAAGAGAATGGAGTTCGTCGATTGTTTGGGCTTTCACTGGAGGAGTACTGTCGTCGTGACACACATCGTTAGTTTTCTTCTGTGTCTGAATTTTTGGCAGCCCTTTTCTTCCTGTACTTGTACTTGTAATTGCACTTGCATTGTTGTTGCTGGTAAAGCTGAACTCTCCGCTCTCCGTTCCGTTGTTTGCCATCTTCGTATCTGCAATGAAAAAATAAATCAGTTATACAATTGTTTACGATAATATATCCAGCAGGACGGAAAACTGGAGAAGCAAAAGATAAAGACTATACATCTAAGCTTAGATTGAAGATAAGCGCGAAAGGAAACGAATATCTAAAACAAGTGCGGATAAGGATGAGCGTTAAAGTACGAAAGAGAAAAGAGGATTGGCAAGGAAGGTAGCAACCTGACATAAAACACCAAGCGCTGGTAATGAAAGGTTTCCAACGAAAAATAATACCTGGAGCCTGTACAAAGAGACTTGCTAGCTTCCCTTATATAGGCTTCTTCCCTTCACCACCGCTTACTTCACCATGGTTTGCTTCTAACCATAGTTTCGTTTCTTAGTTCTTGACACGTTTACTACTAGAAAGTAAATGAAA
This sequence comes from Erythroxylum squamatum, assembly GCA_025629845.1. Lineage (NCBI taxonomy): Eukaryota > Viridiplantae > Streptophyta > Magnoliopsida > Malpighiales > Erythroxylaceae > Erythroxylum > Erythroxylum squamatum. The sequence goes on from JAOTBA010052030.1 coordinate 11,670, forward strand.
ATGAAATACATGAATTTATCTTGCCTACTCCTTTGTTGGTATCAAGGTAAATTGACTATTTCTGTTAATTGTATTTTCAAGAAGTTTCCTTCTTCACCACCAATAGAAAAACATATCATTTGGAGTAAAATATGGAGTTTTTCAAATTATGGTAATTACATGTGATTTACTACATCTTACATATCTTAATAGACTGAGAATACTTATCTTTTCTGGAATTATGTATGTGGCCAGCGTATATGGTCATTAATTAACTCACGAGTTATACTATTAATAGATCCATTGACATTTTTAATGAAAAATACTAAATAAATCGAACACTCACCGTGTCATCCCTTTCGATGTAAGGATACTGTCCGGATCCCGGACGCTGGAGCCTATTGGTCAGGCCTCTGCTTTTCTTCTGTTTTCAAGCGTCACAACTCACGACCCGTGCTTATCACACAAATGTATAGCCACTAGTCCATAATCACCATTCACAAGGCTCGTGTGAGTTAAACTAAAGTAGATGTTAGACCCCCTCACCCATGGAATTTTTCACTTCTCTTTCGGCATCGGTTATTACAATCAATACATGGTCAAAATCTCACTTTCTTAGCAACAGTTATTACGGTTTCCCATCCTACGAGCTCAAAACGTATTGTACAAATGGGCTTTTACTTGCGACAAGATTCACACTTTTTAGATACAATGTATTCTGAAGAGATAAAGCGGCACGTAATGATCTATGTTCTTATTAAATTAAGATTATAATATCCTACAATTTTATGTACACGCAATTGCTCGGATTATGTTATTTTTGGTACTACAGTATGTCAACCCCTTTACATTTCACTACAGTTTTTATATAATTAATACGTTTGAAACGTCATGCTTGCTTTACGGATAAACATAGGACCTATCTTACCAAGTTAATATATATAAACATATATCTATGTGCGTGTACCATGTGGAGCTTTTTTACATTTTATTCAGCGCGGGGCTCAGTTTAAGTGAAGCAAGTGATAAAGCTGGATTGGCTTTTGTAGTATTTCGAGTGGGTGTAGACGCAGAGTGTATCAGAACCCTTCCATCGGAAAGGTCATCAAGCATCCTCAAATTAAGAACATATTACATTAACAACCTTTAAATTGATATTTGATCTGATAGGTTAACCGGCATATGGATAAATTAAGAACATACTCCCTCCAATTCATAATAAGTGTCGTTTTAGATACATTTTAATTATTCAAAATAAGTGTCATTCGTGACTTTGTATGCATGTTTATAATTTTACTTTCAAAATTAACCTTTAATTTCTCTCTCATCTTTATTATC
>JAOTBA010052064.1:0-12977 GCA_025629845.1 Erythroxylum squamatum
TTCCCGAATATTGATCTCCTCGGACAATTTAAGTCCGGAATTCATAAACAAATCGCAAGCAGCATAAAATATTGGAAACGGAAACAAATCAAATTAAATCAATCCTAGACATCATTCAGGTTGACTTACAAAATTTATTATTAAAATTATTTACCTAAATTATTTACTGAAATTTCTTACCTATATTACTTACCTAAATTGCCTTACTGTTTATTGCCTCGAAGTCCCGGCAATATCTGGCAGTGGTCGATCCTCTAATAATAGGGAACACAGATACAAATTACTATTGTGTATGATTAAAAATTCACTGATGTAAATTGGATATGTATGATGCATGTTCATGACAAATTCCGGGACTAATTCTAAATTCTTAATTTTTATTCCATAATTCACAACTCAAATTATTTAATCCTTAATTGTCAATTAAATCTGAACATTCACAAATTTCACATGGAGAGGTAGAAAATTTTCTTACGAATCCAATGCTTCGAGAATCGGATCATTCGGAGGTCGGATGACAAAGATACGATCAAAAGAGTGAAAATAATAAAAAGAAATATCAAAACAACAGTAGCCGCTCGCGAGGGTGACGGCTCGCGAGGGCGAGCCGCGGTTCCATCTCGCGATCGCGAGAACGCTTCTTCTCCGACATTCTTGCGATCGCGACGGCTCGCGATCGCGAGAAGCTTCATCTTCATCCATTCCTTCTCCGACTTTGTCCGACTCTGCAAATATTTTCTTCTCATTCCACTTCTCATTTAACCACTTCTAATAGTCCATTAGGCTTGTTTGAACTCACTAAACCAATCCAGAACAACCCTAAACTTCAGACATCACTAATCCGAATTTCATTTTTTCCTCTCTCTCTCTACTGTAATTGTCAAATGTTCATATATATTTTCTTTTATTCTTACCTACTACTCTTACACGTCATTGAACTCATCCCATCCTCACCAAATCATTTTCCCATAAGCCCATGCGTGATCAGTAACGAAAACAAAAACAACAGATAATTTGCGTATGTGATATACAAAAACAGAGGATGAGATCATCGTGAATATATATATATTTATAGGTCTTAGTTTTATTTAAACCAAGCATGTAAAATAACAACCACATAACCTTAGTCAGTTTTTCTCTAACATAAAACAGAATCCCACATATATATATCTCAAATTTTCAAAGTCATGCATCCACATTAATACTTACACTATAAAGACAGAGTATAGATACTTACCAACTAAGCTACGAAAATCACCAGCTGTGTCCAAGCAGAGAATATTTTCAGTAGTTAAAAGCTATACTACCTCTTAACTTATAACTGACTTCGTGGGTCTGTTGTTTGTGCATGAACGACAGGTAAGTGATGTGCGTGGAGGCTTGCATGTTTAACACATTTAACCCACATGTGACCATATACGTGGTCCTTTCTTAAAGTATTTTTATTCATATATTATTATTTTATTTAAAAATTACCAAAAATTAGGAAAAATTAGGAAATAATAATATAACTCTCCAATTAAATTTTTAACTCAAAATTAATTCACTAACAATTTCAAAACAATTCAAAGTATACTAAAAACAGTCCGAATAAATCAGAAATCTCGTTAAACCAATTTACCCGAAAAATGTCATGAATGCATGCCAAAATGCTTATGCACAAATATGCAAATATTCAAATATACGATGCATAAAACGTACTAAATTTCCTTAATATTCTAACCCCTAATATGGGGCGTTACATAGGATAAGCCTTAATTCTAACTACCCATACTTAATAATTCTCACCATCAAACATTAGTAGAGCAGTAGCTGTGAAAGGTGTCTCAAATTCCATGGCTTGATGGTTTTGTTTATACCATGTTTGGTCAAAACTCACATGGTCCCTCAAGAAAAAAATAGCTTTAATACCAATTGTAGCAGCTAAATACTTAAGCAAGACAAAAATACAAAAAATGGAAGCAAGAGGAACACAAAGAAAAATGGATAAAAATGATGTAAATTTTCATTGGAAAAAATCCTTAAATACACAAAAACTATAACCGAAATTAAAAAAAAAAGCTCATGTTTATATGATCACAAACCACTACTGGCTACAAAATAACCACTAATAGAAAATGGCTAATATCTAACTTAATAAATGGTCAAAGCCTTTAATTTCTGCATATGTACCTCATTTTTCTGCTTACATATTCCATGTTGTAGCCCACTATGATTTACCTCCACAAATTTAGCCATTTTCGAAATTTGTAGCCCTACTATGATCCTATGATAACACCATGTTAGCATAATTTTAGTAGATATTGAGGCATATTTACGTCAACATATATGATGGAGAAAAATAATTTCAAGTCACGACATAAGGGTGATGGTGCAAATGGTGGTCTAGAAATGCATTATAATTGGCGACAGGGAGGCGAGGCGTTCTTTCTGGTTAGAGGAAAAACATTACGACTTGTTGAAGATGTTGCAATATGTATTACTTTATGGGAACTTATGATGATATATGTTGCATGGTTGCCATTAAAGTTCCCTTTAATTGACGTTTGGGGTTGTAGTTGATCGCAGTAGCTAATAGTACTTAGGCAGGTGGCAATAATGAAAAGGGCAAACACCGACAATTATGGGTGGCAGGTAAAGTTCCAAATTGAAGTTAGGGTTTTTTCTAATGAAGCAGAAGAGAATTGTTTGACAACTAGAATAGTGTATCCTAGATCTACAATATGTTACTTGGATGTAAGTTTAAGTTACTTAAAATAAGACAAGGTTGAACTTATTTAGCTATAGAAATAGTGTATTTCAGAACTATATTTAGGCTTGTTTGATTCTAGGATTAAATGTAATTCACTTATGAACAAACTAAAATCAAAGCAAGTTATTCCTAATTTAAAATAACCTTATTCCAAAAAAAAATTAAACAAATTTAAATTTAAATTCAATTCTAAAACTAAGTTAATTATTTTTCTTAATGTAGTTAAAATTAATAATTAAATTTATTCCTAATTAAAATTTTGAAAATTGTTATCTAGAATTAGAATTAATTTATTTTCAATTACATTAACATTAATTATTAGACTCCTTAAAATCAATAAAATCATTTTATTAAGTAATCACGAAAGTGTTTCTTAATTAAAGTTATTTACATTAATTTGATTTAAATAAATTAAATTTATTTTTTATTTAGAGGTTGTTATTCTATTTTATTTAGAAATTATTTCTTTATTAATTTGAATGATAAGCTTCTTAATTTATTATAAAAAGATATTTTTCTTGTTTAAATTTTGAAAAGAGTTTCTTTAATATTTTTGAAAATATTTTTCCAATTTATTAAGGAGTTATTTTCTAAGTATTGGGAAACTAATCTCTAAATAAATTATGAAAGGAATTTTTTAATTAAGTTTAAAATGTTTTATTTAATTTTAAAAGTAGTTCCTTTAGTATCAGAAGATAGTTTTATAAATTAAGGAAAAGTTGTTTTTAATTAGAATAGAGATAATTTCATAATTGGATCAAAATATCTTATTTTTTGAATTAAAAGAGTTTTTATAAATTATAATAACTAATAAGTATAAATTATTTTCAATTAAGTTTTATTGAAGGAGTTAAGATAGTTGGAAATCATTTCTAAATTGAATTTGAAAATTATATTTAAATTAAATTAATTTTTATTTGGAATAAGAATTTGATTTATTTAGGAATCAATGGTTTAATCTAATTTACTTATCCAACAAGTTGAAAAATATTATTTTAGATTGTGAAGATTAATAACTAGAATTAAGCAAAGTTTGATGTTTTACAAATATACTTTAATTATATTTACATGAGAAATTGCAAATTATACATGATGTATTATGTATGTATTGCATTTTTATATGTAGGATATTTTTACATGTATGGTATGATTAAACAGATGAACAAAATTAAATATTTCATTAAAATATTAAGTACATGTTGAAAAAGTGATTGTCACCTTCTATTATTTAAGTATAAAACAAGAATTTTATTTATTGTAAGGTTTGTTGAGTGACTTAAGACCCCTTTAACCCGGATATATTTTATCTTAAATCAACTGGCCTTAGTTAGTCAAATTTGTATGATTTGGATGAGTAACTCATGATTATATGAATTTAGAGGCAAGATTAGGAATAACATAAATGTTTTGATAAGAGTTATTACCTAGGATATCTTAGTGTTATATAAGATGTGATTAACAAGGATGATATCTACCTAATTAGAGTTTAATTGGTTTGCTGAGTAACTCAAGATCAGATAAATTTAAAAAAGACTAGAAAGATTAAAGTAATCCTTCCAGGATAGTAGTGAAGGTTATTATTTAGAATAAAATAGCGACAGTAACCAAATATATGATTTAAAGTCCTAATCTTATTTGGTTTTCATGGCGTATAACTTAGTAATTGCATTTTTACATTTATACTTTATTTTGAATAGAAATATGTTAGGTTTGAAAAGCATTCTCAAAAGGATAAAAGAAAGTTATTTGTCTATTATACAATATTGTCATTAATCCCTATTAAGGATTTTGGTGACAAAGTTTGAGAAATATGTTAATATCATATAGATGAAAAAAATGTAATAAGATTTTGAGTTGACTTTTGCCTCACAAAATTTGATAGAAACAAGTAATATGAATGTCAACATTGAGACAACATAATGCAAATAGTTGTATGAGGTAGAGCTAGAAAAGTATAGTAACTTGAAATAATGGTTCTACTCAAATTAGCCTACTACAAACCTAAGCAAGGACTATAATTAAAGGCATTTCTTATAGTATGATAATAGTTTTCACAAAAAAAAATGATTGCATGACTTTTCTTGTCAATATGTGATATCATAAAGATAGTATATATTGCAACTATAAAGATCAAAGGGTTAGAGAGAGATTCTCCTTCTTCTCACTAGCCTAATTCCCCTTTATCTCCATCCTTTAATCCTTTGTTCTTCGATCCCCTCCAGCTTGCTCTAGGCTCTTCATTTCCCTGATTTCCTGCCTCCCTGTTTTCCTTTCCTCTATCCCTCACATCTTTCCTTCCACTCTTCTTGTGGCAGTAGCCTGGTCCAAGGGCACTACTGTCTTTCCTAGTTTTTTTCCTCTTTCCCGCCTCTATTTTTTCCATTTTCTGCATTACTTTTCCTGCACTACCTTTCTGCATGCCATCTGAAAAGTAGCCTCCTTCCTCTTCTGGAAACATGACAGAACAGCCTCCTCCTAATCTTTCTGACTTCCCACCTTTACCCTTGCACTCACCTTCTTCCTCTGCAACTCCCAATCCCACTCCAAACCTTTACCTCTGCCTATCCCCTCCCTTGCCAGAACTTCTTCTTCCTCCTCCCCTCCACCTCCACCTCCACCCCCTAAACCAAACCTTTCGACCTCTGAGCTTCCTCCCTTGAGACAAGTACCTGCAGCAAAAACATCCTCTATTAGAGCTAGGAGGACTTGGAAACAAGTTGTAGGAGAAAAGAATGAATCCTCCCTAGTTTTCTACCCTCCAGTGGAACTGGATGGGAAACTAATTGTTGCTCCTCCACTGGAAACCCTTCAGGAAGGGGCAAAGTCTTGGGAGGCCACTCTAGTTGGGTTTTTCATGGATAAAAGATCAGCCTTCCCAGTGATTCAAGCATGGACGCAAAGGCATTGGAAAGGGAGAGGCTTATTGGAGGTTATGCTTATCGAGGAAGAAAATATCATCTTCACTTTTTCCTCCAAATCAGAAGCTCAAAAAATCATTGAAGAGGCTCCTTGGCATGTCTCACAACTTCCCCTTTTCCTCCAAAGATGGCAGTCGGGTATGGAGCTTGAAAAAATTAAGGTAAAGAACATTCCTTTATGGGTTAACATTCATAATATTCCATTGGAATATTGGACAACCAAAGGTTGGAGTATGTTAGCTAATTTTTTAGGGAAACCTTTATGTATGGATGAGAACACAGCTATGAGGAAAAAGGGTTGGGTTTGCTCGGATGTGTGTTAGTATGGATATCTCCAAAGATATGAAGGATAGCATTCCTATTTTAAGGTTGGCAAACGAGAACACTCTTAGAGAAGATAGAGTGCTGGTTACATACCAGTGGAAACCTTCATTGAAAGCTCAAGGGAAGGCATGGAAACCTACTGGGAAAACCTTTACAAGTGGAGATTATTGGGAGGTGACTGGCACAATCATACCTATTTTGGACAGCACAGAGGAGGAAGGGAAGGTTGTCCAGGTTACTGACAATCCTACTCCAATTTACATGGAAAAAGACCCCCTCACTAATGAGGACAATAGCTGTTGGCCCCCGAACTTTTTCTCGATGAATTAAGCATGATCTCAATTATTTTCGAGGTTTTAAATGATGAATTGTTTCAGTTGGATAGATTAAACATGATTTAATTTTATTATGAGGTATTATGGGTTAATTTAAGTGTTAATGTTGTAAGAATGCATAAGGGCATTTTGGGTATAACACTCAAGATTTTTAAGCTTAAGGCATGAGGCTAAGGGCAAAATGGACATTGCACATTACTAAGAAGTATAAAAAGGAAGAAGAATAGAAATTTTGGGAAAATGGAAGAGGAAGTCGTGGGAGAAGAGAGGAAGAGAAGAGAAAATGGGATTTTGTGGAATCTTGAAGATCTTGGAGTTTTGATGCTTCAATCAAGTAAGTAATGCTCTAATCTCTTTGTTTTGAGTGATTTTAAGCTTTGGATGTGTAAGAAATGGTTGAAAATGGGTTAGGTTAAGGTTGTTGTGCAAATTGTTAGGGTTTTGGATTTAAGAAGGTTTTTGATATTTTTGTTAAGGATTTTGGGTTGAAATGAGGTTAGAAATGAAGTAAGAGTAATATTTTAGGGTTGTATTTGAAAAATGGGAAGTTTTGAGTTGAGGAATGTCGAAAAATCGAGTTTCGGGGCCGACGTCTGTTTTCGCACGTCGCGACGTGCTCTTACAAACGTCGCGACGTGTATCAAGGTTGAAGATACGACATACCAGCTCAGATGTCGTGACATGTGATGATTTTCCTCGTCGCAACCTATGGTCTCCTAGTCGAGACGTATGACCTCGTCGCGACGTACGGCAGTCTTCTCGTCACGGCGAGTGGCCACTTTTTAGCATAGATATGTTTTGATATTTTGGAATAACTTTTGCTGTAGATGTCCAAATTGAATAATTTTGGAGTCATTAGAAACGTAAGACCATGGGGGACATGTTTCTAGAAGAGAGTATTATCAAATTTTGTTATTTACTTGATCATATATTGGAATTCCTGTTGAATAGAATTTTTGGCTATTGTTAAAGGAAATCAAAGAAAGCAAGAGGAGCAAGTATGAGGCACCTTTGAGCAAGTCTTTAAGCAAGGAAATAAAGGTGGGTACATGTTTATAATAGAGTATATAAGCCACTCATTGTTTTACTCAAATCAAGAAAGATTTTTATGATTTAAATTGCATCATCAATGTTGCCTTATTTGCTTTGAGTGCATTGCAGAATTATGCTATGTTGCTACATGATTTATGTTTATGGTTAATGAAAAGACTTTGATTTATGAAATTATGTTACGAAAATGACTTTTGCAAAATATCAAGTTTATGAAAAGCAAGATTTCAAGAAATGTGATACTCCTTCATGATATGAGAAAAAGGAAGTTGAGGATAATTAGAAAGCAGAAATAGTATATGGATAAATATGACAAGTGATGCTTCAATGCAAGTGTATTGGAGGATTTATTATTAAACCTGACACCACTATTAATATGGTGGTTCCGTGGTGATATAATTACGAAAGTATTATAGATATGAGTGTGTTGACATGAATTGTTTGAGAACTATAGGAATATAAGTATACATGATAAGATTAGAATGTACAAGTAGAGTGCTATGTTATGATTTCAAGAAGAGGATATTGGAATCGGAATGGTCACTTGATTAACAAGACAAGGGTTATGATCCGCAATAAGAAGTTATTAGTGGAATTGAGATCAGAGTTTTATGATGATTATGCATCGATAATTTCAGATTGTTTGAGGTTATACATGTGAAAGATGAAATAAAATGATAATAGGAAAATGAGATAAAAGTCAGAAAATAGAGAAAGGAAAATGAAATAGACGTAAATGACATTTCATGAGACAAATGAAACGATATGTAGGAAAATGAAGATACGAATGAAATAGGAATCTTATGCATGAATGAGATTAAGAAGAGGATGAAAAATCAAATAAGAAGAGTTACAATATGGAAATTGATATTAGGAAATGACATAGTATCAGACAAAGATGAGTTCTGGAAAAAAAAACTGGAATAAAATCAGTGTTAGTATTTAATAAAGAGAGAAATGTGGGCTAAGATCAGTGAGGATTAAAAGTATCAATTATGCAAAATATAAGTTGGTGATTTTTAGGAGTAAATTGGTGGACAGAAAGGCATGACTTTGACGATGCCCATCTGAGCATAGATAATAGCAAATATGATATGATGATAAGAGTAAATGTATGATATGATGGTGACAGTAAGTGTATGATATGGTGATAACAATAAGGGTATGATGTGATGATAATAGCAAGTGATTGATAAAGAATTGTATGAACAGTATAGATGATAGTAGTAAGAAACTTTCCTTTGAAGAAGAATTTTACTAAGTTAGATTAAGAAGATCAGATAATTTACATTAAGAATGATCAAGGGAAGAACAAGTCAAGAAATGAATATGTATTGATCCGAAAGTAAATATTGGAGTCATATATCTAGCGGATACTCAAGCAAGAGAGGTCGAATGCGTTATTGAAAAAGTGTGTATTATAATTGATATAAAGGCTCACATGAGTGGATTTCTGAATTTGAGGAGTATATAGGTTCACGTTATATTTTGTGTAAGTATGTTCGGGAGATTCAATTGAATCCAAGGAATGTGAAGTATTCAAATCAAATTGAAATGTGTGAATGAATTCGTACTAGGCATTGAATAAGTCAATGAATGGCAAGAATTAAGTATGGGCTCAAGGAAATTTAGGTTATATCTATTGGAGATATCAATACCCCGATCGTAACATGTAGTAGAAAGTTTAGTAATCTAAGTAAGATCAGATCAATGATGATCATGGATGAAATTTTTGGATGTATTTGAACAGTAAAAGAGAATACTTTTGAACATTTGAGGAAATGTGTAAACCGAATGAATGAAGAATGTGATAAGAATTTTGAAGAATAATTACTTAAGGAATTTAATGAGTAAAGAGATTAGAATTTATGATGAGCAAGAATACGCATACGTTTCATGGATGAATAGTGGGTTTCGAAAATCGAACCCAACATGTTCGATATCAGAGAAGGAGGAGATCACAAAGAAAGTTTCTAATTTTCAATTGCTTCATGAACCGAAAAATGGTTTATAAAGAGATTTTTATAAGTGAATTCTGAAAAGAATGACAAGTTTATGAAATCAAGTTTTGTATGAGTTATGCGAGCTAAAGTAAATGAGTTGATTGATATGGAAGTTAAAAATCAAGAAATAAAGAAAAAAAGTGTGAGAATGTGTAGAATTAAGAAAGTTTGACTTTTTGGAGTAGAGAGTTGACTTTTTGATTTAGGCAGAATTTGAGAAAAGGATCTTCATGAAACTTGTAGCTTCTGTCGAGAGCTTTCTGTCGCCATAAAGTTTGATATTTTTCGATATCGGGAGAGAAAGTTATGATCAGTCAAAGTTAAGTATTATTTTGCTTTGTTTTGTAAAAATGCCCATAAGTGTACATTTAGGTGTACTCTGCTTTGAAGCCAATCGTCGTACTGATTTAGTTTGAATTGGAGTAAGTAGTCTTCATGAAAGTTGTAGCTTGTTTTTCAATCTTTTCGACGCTATAAAATATGCAATTTTTGGATGTGGAAATTGGAAGATATGAAATTTGAAAGTTTGGATGTTGTTTAGGTGATTATTAAACAGGGCAAAATCTTTGAGTGAAAGATTGACCTAGTTAGAGGTTCAATTTGTGTTTCAGTTCTTCATGAAAGTTTTAGATTATGTTTTTATTTTTCCATTGAGGAAAAGTATGGAATTTTGGGACCATAGAATGTGGAGTTATGATTTTTACAAGTTGCTGTTACTGTTTGGTATGATCTTTAGTGGACAGAAACTTTGAAGTGGTTTTTGATTCTCTTAGAGGCCAAATTTATTTTTCTATCCTTCATGGAAGTTGTAGAGCTTCCTTTGAGATTTCTATTGATACCAAATTTGTCAAATTTGGAGTTAGGGATCAAGAGTTATGAATTTTGGAAATTCCGGTTTTATGTATGTCGTTTTGACTCCTTCTGTTTTTCTTATTTTCTTTCCTAATCCGACCCGTTTGCAATCTTTTGCTTATAATTTCTCCGTCCGATATCCGATTGACTTGGTTTTCAAAGCGTTGGATTCCTAATACAATTATATACATCCTTATGGGAAATTGTGAATTTTTGAGATTTTAATTGAGGAAGATTATTTTAAGCTAAGTGAGTTAGATAATTTTCTGAACATGGTTCAGTAATTTGGAGATATCTTGATCTGTACAACTCCGATTGAGTTGATTCTTGAGGAAAATAAAATAGAGACATGGGGCTACAAATGATCTGAAGGACTCGAATTTTAATTTAGTCTCTAAGATTTTCAATTTCTGAATCAAAGTTGAGTTTAGTGTTTAGTCTTGGATTAGTAAGAGCTGAAAGTATTTTGGCCATAACGTTTGCTCTAGTCATCCAAATGAGGTGATTCATGATTTGGATTAAACTATAGAAATAGGGCTACAATTGTTATGAAGAAATCGAGTTTCAATTTTGTCTTTAAGAATATCAATTTTTTGATGTAAATAAAGTGTTGGAAAATATTGTAACCTATGAATAACCCGAAATGTTTGGGGCATAATTTTTGGTGTAATGCACCAAATTTAATGATTTTGGTGTCATTAGAAAGATAAGACAATAAGGAATATCTCTCTAGAAGGAAGTTTTAGCTAGTTCCTTCAATTTGATGGTTAGAAAAATGTCCTAAAGTAAGTTTGAATTAAAATGAATTTAAAGGGCAAAGTGGGAAGTTCACTTAAGCTATTAAGTTTTAAGGCATATTAGTAAGGACAAGGTGGTCATTTTGCAATCTTTTAAAGCCAAGTAAGGTGAGTTGTCGTTTGATAAAATGAAAGGCACGACTTTGGGAGAGAAAAGAACAAACAAAAGAATAAGAGAAGAAAGAAAGATGGTTTTCGGTGGAGATGAAGAAAGAAGAGAGAGAAAGCTTAGGGATTTCGATTTTATGGGCTTCAAGCATGATTTTTCGTAGATGCAAGAGGAAAAACGTGGAAGAAGGTGAAAGTGTCCTATGGAGCTTGGAAATTTACGAAAATGGAGAAGATGAAGGTAAGAGGCGATTTTTAATCTTTGATTTTTGATGAGATTTTTTGTTTGGATAGGTTAAGAATGTTAGGGGTTTGTGTTTTCTAAAGTTAATTTTAGTGATTTATGCCCAATTGATGTTCAATTTTGGATGGATATAAATTGGGGATTTTGTTTTGAATTAGGGATTTGAAAGAGGCTTTGGAGAAATTGAAGCTTTAATCAAGTTTCAAGCATGGATTTGAGGTGGGTACCATGTTTATATTTTGATTTATAAGCCAATTATGTGATTTCGAAAAATCAAGAATGAGAAATGTTTAAAAAAATTTATTGTTTAAGTTTTCGAAAAAAATTTAAGAAGAAGATAAAATAATTACAAATTCTTGGTTTTGAATGAGTTAAGAAATTGTTATACATTATGTTTGAATTATTTAAAGAAATTTGTTTCGGACTTTTTAATAAAATGTTTTAATTGTTACATTCATTGATTTTGAATGACTTGATAAAATTGCAATAATTGTTAAATGGCATTGTGTTTGAATGATTTGATTATTGCTAAAATTGTTGTATTCTTAAATGATTGAAATTATGTTATATGAATTGGTTAGATGTTGTGAAATTTTGAAAGTAAATGTGTTGTTGTATGGCTTGAGAATGGAAAAGGAAGAGAATTGTGTTTGCTGCCATTTTGAAGTAATTGATGGGTTTATATGAATTTAATTGGAGTTAGGAGTAAAAAAACTTATGGGGATTGAAGTTGTTTTGTGCAGGTGCTTAAGTTTGGGTTGAAGATTGAAAATTTGGCTATTTGATTTTTAGGGAAGGTGCTGTCAAAATTTTGTAAAAATTTGGCAGAAACTTTGTTTATGTTTTTGACCCTCTTTGAATTGGATTGGGGGGTCTTCTTGAAGATTGTAGCACATGTTTAAAGCTTTCTAATGGTGTATAATGTGCCTTATTTGGAGTTAGGAGTAAAAAATTATGGGGGTTGGACCTAGTTCAGTTACTGTTCATATGGTAAATTTGGGCAGAATCTTTGGAAGGGTTTTTCACCCCTTTAGAGTCTTCATTGATTTTTGCATCCTTCATAGAAAATGTAGATTATCTTTTACCCTTTCCATTGAGTGATGAAATTTCGTTTTTAGTTGAAGAATAGGATTTCTGATTGGGCCCTAAGCCTTTATACTTCAGGAGGGAAATTAAGGTGAATTTTCAAGATCTGTTCAAAGGTAAATAGATTTAGTTCGTTTTGAGGATTGTCTTTTCTAAATTGGCTGAGTTCATTGTGTTTGAATGATTTGGAAATTTCTAAAGTATTGCATTCTTTGATTTTGATGTATGAGAATCCTTTGGTTTTTGAATGATTGAAATATGGTTATGGATTTTGTGTGACTTTATGTTCGTTTATGACATGTCACGAAAAGCAAGTTTTCGAAATATGCCTTCGGGCAATACGAATTTCCAAGTGTGATATGTGTTATGTGGGTTTGGTTAGGTCCCATAAGTTGAGTCAAGTCGACTTGTCTCGTTTTTAAAAGGCTTCTCCCGCCTGCCCGCTAGTGGCACTGGAGCTCCGATTTCGGACTCCCATAAGTTCACGGCTACACTGGACCGCTATGCG
>JAOTBA010052134.1:0-12972 GCA_025629845.1 Erythroxylum squamatum
AGAGAGCAGAAACTGGCGCTCTGTCTAAATGAGAGAGGAAACATTTGCTGGAAATTTGATGGGGGGGGGGGGGAGAGAGAAGGCTTTGTGAATTGTGAGTGCGTTTATGGTAGAAACTTCCAGAGTCTTGCTATTAAATAAATGAAACTCAAAATGACACGTTGGCAGGAAGAAAACGTGTCACTTTGAGTGTCTTGGATGAAAAGGAAACGACCGTGCGTTGAAGAATTGCAGGTTATATGAAAATGGGAAAATATTCGACGCGAACAACAACGATGCTTGTATAAAAAAATTTAATAGTACCTTAATTAATAAAGAAGAAAAGACTGGATGTCAAAAATAATATTATTGATGAAAATATAGAGACACGTATGGAAATTACTAAAAGGCGAGGTTCTAGTCGGACATATAAAAATGAATATATTTGACATTAAAAGCATAAAACGAAATAAATTTAAGAAAAACAAAAAAAGATAAAATTTAGAATAATTGATATTTAATTCAACCTCTTTATTAAAATTTTACTTGTTGATTGGTGGAGTTTATATAGGAAGAATTGTCAAAGCTTAAGAACTTAGAAGTTCTGAATCTGAGTTTTAATGACTTGTACAGCAGCATCTTACAATTTTTAAAACAGAACATATGCATGATCAGCAAAATGATGATATATTATATAGACTAGTCATACATATTGAAGCGAAATTAATTCAAATCCATTATATAGGAATTGACCTGTCAAAGATAACAATGACATGCTCAAACCCTCGAGTTCTCTGAAGCAGACAAAGGGCCATGTTACGTCAGGTCCGAATCTCATGTGCTACGTACCAATCAATTGATCGATTTTATCTGCTTAAAAGGTTAAGAGGACTTCAACAGGCTTGTATTAATTGCTAAAGAGAAATTCAACAGTCAAATATTAATACTGTATAATGCTCCAGAGAGCTCAGTTTAGCATCAAAATATTCATAATCCAACTGAACATTAATTACCCTAAGAGGCTATTGAGATGCTGGTTTTCATGCTTGATAGAACACAAATTTTGACCATGTAGGTAATAAGCACAACAAAAGATATACAAAGTTTAAGTATAGATAGAGCTATAGAAGTTAAAAGGCTTCAATCTCGATGCAACTGTATAGGAGCAAACATATCTGCAGGGGAGCCACTTGATGAATGAATTCTCCTTGGATGACTCCTTATAGTTGAGATGTAAGATAGTCTTAAAATCACCAAAGTATATTATTCACTAAGTTTTATCTGAAAGTATGCTAGTGGCACTCTCAAGATTCATTTTGCAATTTTCTCTCAAATCTCTGAGCACGAGAAAATTAGCTTTCTGCATACTAGATATGAGATATTCATCAAAAATCAGGTAAAAGTTGAATGTTCATAACACAGAAGAAACGTAAACTATAAATCACCACATTATAAGAACTTAAAAGGACACCTAAGCTAGAGATAAATTAATAGAGCAAGTTCATTTGAATCAATCGCCGGGACTTTCATGACCAAATACACCATCCATGTGATGAAATAGGGACCTCCATTGACTCTCAAGTCAGACTCTATTTTCAAGGATTTATCGAATTTTCCTTGGTCCTACCTTAGACTGCTTTCCTTTGGAAAATTGTTGACCAAGATGCTGGCTTCTTTTCAACTCTTCCTCATCACTACATAATTGGAAACAGGGAAATTAGCAACAAATTAAAGGATTGAAACAGTGAAAATGCCAATCCAAGTAATGTGTGACTTATCCTACTAAAGCTCACCTACTATTCAACCTTTGATTTCTTGGTAATGTAGGGCCGACCACATATAAGTAGCTGATTCCCACGTTGTAAAACAAAGATATCATATTCAGCAAGTCTACTTTATCAATAACCAATACTGCATTGATCAAATTGCTTATAAAAAGTAAAGGTTAAGGTCACCTTTCAAGCAAAAAGAACAAGAACAAGCTTTAACCAATCCTGCACCTGTATCCAGATTAGCATAATCACCCGACTTGAGAGTTGTGCATCTAGTGAACCCAAAAGATATGAATTCCTGAGACTCCGACAGCTTTGACCACTCTACAGAATCATCGCGGTAGTAGAAGAATGGATGAATCAGTTTGCATATGCAAGATTTCAAATTAAAAATAATGAAAAGAAGAACACAAAATGTTCACAGAAAATGAAGAGTATATCGAGGGAAGCCGGAGACACTGACCTGAAAGACGGGATGCACTGAAGAGACAACGAACAGGATGAGAGATAGAATGATATTGGGTGATAATTGAGAGGATTTCAAGAGAAAGAAACCTCAATTTTTGAAACAATATTAGGGCGACTAGCATTTCGAATTCAAGTCCTTACCCGCCCGAGTTAGTCATTTAGCCAAATTTATATGATTGCTTTTCTATGATTATATTTTATTATTATTTTCGATTAATTTTTAATATATACGATTAGTTCATTGGTTTGAATAAACATTTGTTAGACTAACGTGTGAATATGTAAAATTTCAGTTGTTTCAACTACTTGTAGCGATTAGAGTTTTAATTTGCTACATCAAAAATTATCTTTCTTTAAAAAAACATTTAGTTAGATTAATTGTGTCCGTGAATGTTGTGTTTTCTTATTTCAACAGTATTTCTTTTCTTAAAGGTATTGTTTAATTATCCTAGTCTTTCTTTTCATGGTTACTTATTGAAAGGTCACACACGATACAATGATTGTTTATTTCATTCCACAAATTCCCAAGTCTTCCTTTTCTTATACGAGTTATTGCCAAAGTTATCAACACGATAACACAGTAATTAACGTGTCAAATGGGAGATTTTAACTCGTGAATTTTTGACTATATATATATATATACACTTTTTGTAACTTGACTTGTTTAAAACTTGAATTACATAATTATAAGAGTTAAATATTAAAATTTTAAACTTTTTAATTAATTTTATAATAACAATTGAAACTTTAAAAATCACATTAAAATAATTTTAACTTTCATTTTTTAGTAAAAATAGTCTAACATTAAATTCTTTGTTAGTAATATAAATGATGTTTGTCATATTACTATTTTTGTACATGGATGTCACATATTATATTTGTGTTACGTATAAATTTTATTATTTAATAAATTAAAAATATCATAAATCCTAAAATAGTTATGAAGTAAAACTTATAAAGAAGTGTACAACTATTTTAGGATTTGTAATATTTTATTTTATTAATATAATTAACTATTTTAGGATTTTTAATATTTTTATTTATTAAATAATGAAAATTATTGGTAACATAAATATAATATATGACAGTCAGATGGAATAAATACAAATATAATATGGCTCACTACATCATCAACATTAAAGGGATAATTATTAAAAGATTTTCAAGCATTGCATAATTTTGCAATTATTGCAAAATTTTTCATTTCTTTTGTTTTTTAATATTTATTAATTTTATTTTATTATGATATGACATAAAATTTTACTTACGCTCAATTGACTTGATTTGGTACGTTAGTTAAATTAGCAGAGAGACAAATATCAAGTTATTTTTATAAAATATAAAAATTGTAATATTTTATTATGATTTTTTAAATTTGAATTATAATTATAAAATTATGTCAAATTAGAAATTTTTTTAATAATTAACTTTTTATTATGTCTATTATGTTTGAACCCAGTCAGCTGATTTTTAATAAGCGACAGCGTTAGCCTTCAACTGATCAACAACGACAACCACAAAGAGCGACAATTTATTCATAAAGTTTTGGGTAGATTTTTCTCTCCTTTTTCTTTAAACGTCTTCTCTTTTCCTTCGTTCTGATCACAATCTTCTACCAGCGTTTGATCTTCTACTCCTTCGTTCTGATCATGATTGTGTTGTCAGAAAAGAATACCCACAAACTTAAGAGGGCGTCGGTAATAAGCCAGTGTTCACTTACTCAAAAATGGAGTTTTGGGGTAAGGACTTTTTCTCTCTTTTTCCGTAAACAATCTTCTCTCTTCACGATCTTCTACTCCTTCGTTCTTTACTTCTTGTTATTTCACAAGATTCTATCTGTCTTCATGCGAAATGATGGGATGGTGTTTTATAGTGGCAAGAAATCAAGTCAAATCTTGGAGCCATGTGGTGAAAGGATTTAAACTCAATGTAACAGTGAAATAATGCAATGAGCAAATGAACAAGGTGTTTTCTGCAATTGATAATTCTTCATGAAACAATTACAGATTTGGAGGAATTGAATAACGATAAAGCTGCTAAAAAAACAGGGAAGAAAGGTGATGAGAACGGTGAACAGATGAGAGAGAGAATAGTACTATCATAAGAACAATCATAACAAATTCAGGTGCATCATTCATCCTAAATAGAAGATTCCCATGGCCAACGCGTGAGCCGTTATTCCTTTGCTGACTTGGCACCTGCTGAGATATTTTTCCACACAAAATCCTTAAGCAGCTTGGAATCAGTCTTGGGCCTAGTGCTTCTGCGTGTTGGTTCATCACTGGTATTGGGCTTGTGCATAACACATTGTCCATGCCCTGCCAGGCCACAACCTTATCAAAACGTACTCTTGAGAGTTTTAGAATATACAGTTGGCTGTAACTAATCAATGCCCCCCTACTTGCTGTTTCCTCCATTTTTCATATGATCCCTGAGTTGGGAACTGCTCATCATCCATGGAGCCAAAACATGTCTCTTTTCCTTTACCCTGAACGTAACAAACAGGTTCTTCATATAATATTCAAAGGACAACTATATTTGGTGAAAAGGTACTCATAACTTGGTTATTAAAACTCTTCACAACTCCGCTGGTTGTTGAGAATGTTGTACTAGTTTCTTTATTAGGCCAAAGACGAGACTTTTCCAAAAGTAATCGGTTCTCTATTGTAAGTAGCATAGGGCAGATTCTGAGGTTCATAAGTGGCAGTTGAGCTATGATAATTCTTCCACCCACGTACTTGTCTGATTCATTTACAGAAGTTTCAAGCGGGTGTTTCAGATGGCTAACTTTCATCAAGTTTTTCTACTGCAACAATCAATCTGTGAATTTTTAAGGCTAATGTAGGCATTCTACTTAAATGTCTAGTCATTGACTTGTTCTGTTACTTATACTTAGAACAGTCGAAGTGAGCATATACAATGGAACGTAAAGTGGAAATCAGAACCCAAAAATCACTACTAGTTTAGCTGATCAAAGTCATGAATTGCATGTACATGGGCCAGTCAAACATTTAAAAAGTGCCTTGAAACTGACAAAAAGAAAAGGACTGGAATTGGGAAATAGCATGAACAAAGAGACTGGTACTGGACATTTTTCATTGTCAATTTTAAGAGCCCTATCTGACCAAAGACAAATCCTAAGATGCCTACTTGCCTTATTCGTGCATCATTCTAGAAACTTACCCTTCTTCCTCTTCTGGTAAAACCTTGCTGTACTTTCACTCTCATGACATGAAAGATGGGCTCAAAGTGATAGGTGAGTTAAATAACTAAGAAAACTACACATGAAACAAATTGGTACTTGGTCATTTTACTTACTGCCATAGAAATTTGGACCCTGTTAAAACCTCAGTCCTTGGAGTTTGCAGCACTAATGAACTCTTTAAATATGTGAAAGAAATGCAAGTCAACAGTCAAAAACTCATAAGACTATCTTAACTTCATCAATACCGTTTTGCTATGGGATGTTTTACCTTTCTTGAGAGCTGCCTCCTCCAAAGCGTAATACTATGATTACGCCATATTTGTGGAAGCATATGCTTAGGTTTTATCAACAGTAACGCAATGATCCTTTTCCGTTTTGGCCAAACTGAAACATATTCTGAAAGATAATGATTCGTTCCTCGTTTCCTCTCAACTGTTATAAATTTCCTCTTTCTATCAGAACACCACATTTTCATTGCATCCTTCACTCCTCAGTCCTCACTCTTCTTTTCACTCATAGAACCAACATCCAAATGGAAACATTGAGTCATCTCTTTGATCTTCCAGAGCAGATATGCTACGTACAATGTGGTTTTTGCACAACCATTTTACTGGTAAAGCAGTGTGCATCTTGCAAAATTCTTGACCTGAAAATTTTATGAAACTTCTCAAGTCTTGTGATTTCTAGACTTACCCTTTCGTCTCTCAAATATAGGTTAGTGTTCCATGCAGCAGCTTGTCCAAGATGGTGACTGTAAGATGTGGGCACTGCACAAGTCTCCTCTCCGTGAGCATGATGAAAGCCACTTTCTTTCCTTTCCATCTTATGGCTTCTCTAAGCCATGATGATCCTCAGGTGAAACATATGGGTTTCTTAGCAAGTGTCACCATTCTTAACGTTAGCAAAATAGCGAATTTGATCTTTCTTAATTTAAAGTAACTGCTCAGTGCCTTAATCTCAAGCAGAAGGAAGAAGCTAGTCATAAGCAAGTTGATGCAAGAAACGCCATGAACACACAACGCTGTTCATCCTTAATGACCTCGTCTGACAATGAAGAAGATAACAAAGCCTCTGTAAACCGTGTTGTTAACAAGCGTAAGTGTTTAGTTTAGTACGTTGTACAAGCAATTCAAGATTGATCATAACTGGTTTTTACACAACTAAAACATCTCATAAACAGCCCCAGAGAAAAGGCGGAGAGCACCATCTGCTTATAACCGCTTCATCAAGTAAGTAAATGTTAAGTTCATGGTTAGATCCTAAGTAGCCATAGATTTCTTATGATTATGCTCACAGCAGAGAAGAGATCAGAAGACTCAAAGCTGAAAATCCGAACATGGCTCATAAAGAAGCATTTAGTACAGCTGCCAAAAACGTAAGCTTCAATTAGCTAGGATCACGTTAGTTTACCAGAGGAAATAAATACTTAGTGGATGAAATGATGGATGGGTCATGAAAACTCATTCTTCGCAAACGTTTGTGATCTATTTACAGTGGGCCACCAATCCTCCAATCCAATACAGTGAAGCCGTCGAGGGCTGTGGCAAGGAAGTGGAAAGAGCGATGTGGGACAGTGAAGCAGCTGAGGTATAATTATTAATCACTGTAACAAAATATCTCATTTCCCTTTTCATGGCTGTACGAGACGACAATATAACGACAAAGAGTCCCAAAAACTTTTACTAGAACGTGTAAACTATTAGTTGTAATACATATTACTTTTTTTTTTATACGAAGAAACCCTGCAGGCGAGCCAAGCGGGCACACCTCTCTAATAAGGCACATTTTTGTGTTTTCAGGTTACAACTTAAATTAAGTGTGGGGATTAAGATTCATTCTGATAAGGCACATTTCTGTCCAAAAACAGCAGATATTTCTTCTGACCTCAGACTTGAAATGGAGGCTATACTTAATTTCTCAGATGGTCTACTGTGTTTTCCCGTAGAATTGTAGCGTAGCTGCTTCAAAATCTCAATTTTGGGTTGTAATGCTAATGCAATCAATAGAATATTGTCAAATTGAATCTTTAGTGCAAGTTTGAAATCTTTAGAAAACAGATTTTGTGAAATTTGTCTTATAAAATTTATGGAACAGCTTTATAAAGTATATTTCAACAGCCTGTGTAAGCATTTCTTTTAGTTACATTCTACATGTTTGTGGTAAACTATGCAGCTGAGGTGGGAGACATGACCTCCTGATTTTAAAATTTTCAGGTGAACGTACAAAGGCAAAAGTTTCCAGGGAAATAAGTTTCCAGGGCTCGTATAAACTACCATTCCAAGAAAAAAGTGGTCCTTTCTTAGGGTGAGAACTGTGTTCCAAATCAATTTCCTCTTTGGGCTAGATGCCCTCGGGAACAAAATCAGCACTGCAAGTTGTGGAAATCTGTACTAGACACACTGATGAAATATATAAGAAGCTCAAGTTTTCAAGGTACCTGATGAATGATGTCTGTAATGTGTCAGAAGGACAACTTAATCGATTTCTCTTTGCATACTGCAGCGCAGAACTCCCTCTCCATCAGGATTAAGCCTTGGTGTCATACTTAAGCTGTAGCCTGTAATGGATTAATTGAAGACTAACAAATGATCTCCTAGAATCTATATGGAGCGGGAAGGTAATAACCATGTTACCATTACTAAGAAGTTGCTCGTTACTGTTATAATATGATTCAGAACCTTTAATCGTAGTGCATAACTATAACTCTTATTTGCAAAGATGCAGGAAATTTAACAAATAGAAAACGCTCAACGAAATCAATAAATCTTTTAACTTGGATTTGTCTTCGCTTGTATTTATAGCAATATTTTAAAAATCGGATCGAAAGTTAAACTACAAGAGGCTTAAGATTTAAAAGATTCAATCGATATTAGGTCATTATAAAATTGGCTAAATATTGAATAAAATTAAAGAATTAGAAATATGATTTAAAAAATTATCTTTATCCATTAAAGAATTTGAAGTTTAATTGAAAAAAGAGATTATTAAATAAAAAATACTATTGATTTATTTTAGTTTATAAGAACTTATTAATTTAAAAAATTAACCAATTAATTAATAAACTGATCGATTTTTAATAAAAAGAGTCATTAAAGTAAATCAAACCGAAAATTTAAAAATCAAATTAGAAAGATAAAACAATTCAAGATTTTTACGAATGAACCGATTAAAATTTTTAATCATTTATGTTTCGTGCCCCTAAATTAATGTTTGTTTATAAGGTTAAACAACTGGAATATCCATCATTAACTTTGACATCCTAATAATGATACCCTAATAAATAAATAAAATAAAAAAAAGTAGTTCTCTTAATATTTACATAAAAAATTTAATTACGAATAGGTCTTAATATTTTTGAATTATACCATTTGAATATAATTTCAAAACTCAAGCTTTTGTCATTCAAATAATTCTATCATGCTCAACTGAATATTGACATCTTAACTAGTGCTTTTAACCAGAAACTTCTAAATATAAATATAGATAGCGGTCTATGCCCTCTGTATGTGTAATCATTTTAATATTTTCTAATTATCTTAATTAAATGTTTCTTCTTTAATTATTTTTCATATCTAAAAATGTATAAATTAATCTTCTAACATGCAATTGATATTTGACCAAATTTGGTCCATATAAAGTTTCTAAAATTTCAATAGTTACTCGTTTTGTATATATATAATATATACTATATATATATACTAAGGACGAGTTCATGACGACCACGCAGTTCATCCACGCGGTCCATTTCATCTGACGGTCAAATAACGTTACACTCTCTTGAATGTTCTTTTACTACTTGTTCTTTGTCATTCTTCTTCAACGATCTCCCTCTCTCAAACCTAGCCTCTGCTGCAATGCCGCCTTCGGCATCATCGTCATCCCTACCATCATATGTGATGGATCTTTCTTTCTCCCTCTCTCAAACCCAGATCGTTAACCGTAAATGGCAAATGCATCTGGGTTCTTTAGCCCTTCAGTTCCAAGTCCAGGGAATAGGATTAAGCCTTTGGTAGGCTTTCCTGGATCTGGGTTTTGTTCCATTGATGGAATCTCCAAGAGGGTGCTGTGCTCCAGCAAGGTTGAAGGCGCAGATAAGCTTTCCCCTTCCCAGTCGCGAGCGCCTAGGTTAGTGTTTTAGCGATTTAGTCAGATGTCGCCGACTTTGAGAGGTTCTACACCGACTTTGAGAGGTTCTAAAAATTGCGCTGTAAAACACTCGATCATAATATGGATCTCGTCCACGTCGGCAGGGGTCTCGAGCTTTTCGTCCAGGTTTTTTTATTATTGTTATAATTATTTTGTGATTTAGAATTGGGCTTTTGAATTTGTGTGATCGCATATTTTTCTCTTCTGCTTGAATGTGAGCTTGCATTTTGT
The DNA here is from genome assembly GCA_025629845.1 of Erythroxylum squamatum. Lineage (NCBI taxonomy): Eukaryota > Viridiplantae > Streptophyta > Magnoliopsida > Malpighiales > Erythroxylaceae > Erythroxylum > Erythroxylum squamatum. The sequence continues at coordinate 9,802 of JAOTBA010052134.1, forward strand.
TGATCTGGAAAATGGAAAATTTTGATTGGAGCTTGGCCGGAACGAGAAAGGACTCGACGTTCGCGCCAGGAGGTTCGCTCTCTTGGTGGACGATCTCATCGTGAAGGAGGCTAACCTTGAAGAAGGCGACGATTTCACCGTCTATAGTGTCGATGTCCTCCTCAAGGCTCTCTAGGCTTAGAGGGTTGGAACAGCTCACACCAATAATAAACTGCTTTATCATTTTGTAAAGACAAAGGTATGAACTTTTTGTGTTTTTTTTTTGGTTTACCTGAAGATCGTTTTTCTTTCATCTGTTTCTTCGCTATTGTTGGTGGTGTTATGTTGTAATTTGAACTTTCATATACTTGTGTGATTTTTGTGTCTATCGTCTCAAAACTTGGGATGACTGTTATCGTCTTAAAACTCTGTTTTACTTTTATCCGTCTAGAACATCGCCACTTATTAAGATCATAACTCATCATTTTGCAGACCACTACCAATCTTGTTTCCATTACCATTAAAGAAACATCATAATTACTAATAAAAACACTACAGGGAAAAACTTTCGCGTTTTACAAATTAGACGGTAACTATGCTTACAATTCTAATTACAAATGAATCCGAACTGATTCAATACAAGTCCATCACTCTTGTGGTATTGTTGGTGATCATCTCAGGAAAAACGGAGATTTAAAATCTCTCTTTGAAATTGAAGCAGAAGACCTGCAAAATACTTCAAAGCTTGTTTCCAGCTTGACTAATAACCTGCCGGAGAGAAACTGCAACACCTGCAGAGAAACAAAAGAAATAACCGACCACTTCATAACACAAAAAAGAAAAGACCAAAGGAAAACTTGAGAACTTAACAAACTCGAAAGAGAAACAGCTGCCGCAGAGAAACTGCAACACCTGCAGAGAGAAAGGAGAAATAACCGACCACTTCACAACAGAAAGAGAAACACCTGCTGGAGAGAAACTGCAATACCTGCAGAAAAACAAAGAGCACAAAAAATAAAGGAAATGAAAACTTATCACAGCTGCAGAGAAATAAAAGCAAAAAAGAAAACTTACCTCCAACCATTTGCGTTGAACAAAACCGTACAAAACCGTAGGCCATCCTGGTCGTCCAGCGCCGAGCATGAAAACTTTCAAGAGGAAACCAACGGCGGAGAGGTAAGGAAAGAAAGAGAAAACTTTCCAGAACTGCTCGAGGCAGAGTAATTGCGAAACTCTAGGGAAAGTAATAAAGAAAGCTTTGGCACAACATTTCAATGACTAGATATAAGTCGTCAAATTAAATGGACGACGGGGATGGATTGTTTCTATCAACAGATATATGCTTGTGCTTCCGTCTCATTTTGACTTGTTCATTCCGCCTAATTTTTTCTTGATCAATCTGTCTCATATGTTGCAATGATGTATTTTTACTTATTCATTCCGTCTGATTTTTACTTGTTCATTCTGTCTCATATGTTTCTGCTTCCCTCTTACTTTCTTATTCCATTATTTTAACTAGAATATATATATATATATATATATATATATATTAATTTAACTACAATATTTACTTGAGAAAGAGAAAATTAAGACAGAGACAAAGAAGTAGAACGAAGTCTGTTCATTCCGTCTGATTTATGTTGCCTCCGTCTGATTTTTACTTATTCATTCCGTCTGATTTTTACTTGTTCATTCCGTCTCATATGTTTCTGCTTCCGTCTTACTTTGTTGTTCCATTATTTTAACTATAATATATATATATTAACTTAACTACAATATTTACTTGAGAAAGAGAGAATTAAGACGAAGACAAAGAAGTAGAACGAAGTACATAGACAAACGTGAATGTAGAAAGGCGTTTCTTCTATTAAGGTTTTTTGCAAGTCTTGTGCTTTCGTCTGATTTTTACTTGTTCATTCCGTCTCATATGTTTCTGCTTCCATCTTACTTTCTTGTTCCATTATTTTAACTACAATATATATATATATATATATATATTAATTTAACTACAATATTTACTTGAGAAAGAGAAAATTAAGACGAAGACAAAGAAGCAGAACGAAGTACATAGACAAACGTGAATGTAGAAAGGGGTTTCTTCTATGAAGGTTTTTTCCAAGTCTTTCATAGCTTATAAAGAACACATTGATTTCCATCTAGATACCAGCAAACGCTCATCAAGCAATGACAATTCAACGCGAAATTGAATGCAGAAAAGGGTTCATCCATGTCCACACTCACTCAGGTCCGAGTTATAGAATTCAACCGCTTCAATATCATCGCCTTTGTCCACAATAAAATAAAACCTGCACGAAAAGACGAGTTTAAGCCACAACACCTGCAGAGAAACAAAACAACATAAACAGAAAAAGGAAAAAAAATGGAAAAACGATACAGGAAAACTTAAAACTTACCAAAGTAGAAAGTAAAACTCGAAAACAAAACCGCAGGCCATGTGTGTTGAACAGAAACGTAGGCCATCTGTACACACAATAAAACCTGGATGAGAGTCCTAGGAAAAAGCACAGACCCAAAAAGGAAAACAAAATCAAGCCAAAACGAAAACTTACCACACCTGCCGGAGAGAAACTGCAGCACCTGCAGTTAAACAAAAGGAAAAACATGAACTTAAGGTCAAGAAATAAAGGAAAAAGGAAAACTTATGACAGCTACAGAGGAAAAACTCACCAAAGTAGAAATCCACAGAGACTGCAACACCTGCAGAGTACCGAGAACTTAACAACACATCGACACAAAACGACAAAAAATAAAGGAAAAGGGAAAAAAGAAAACGTATCACAGAACAAAAACTTACCAAATTCGAAACAGAAACACCTGCCGGAGAGAAACTGCAACACCTGCAGAGAAACAAAGAGCACAAAAAATAAAGGAAAGGAAAACTTATCACAACTGCAGAGAAACAAAAGCAAAAAGGAAAACTGACCTCCAACCATCTGTTGGTCATAACACAAAGAGAAACTCCTGCCGAAGAGAAACTGCAACACCTGCAGAGAAACAAAGAGCAACACCTGCCGGAGAGAAACTGGATGAAAGTTGAACGAAAAAAATGCAAAGCCAAAAAGAAAACAAAAGAAGGGAAACTCACCAGAGACAAAAGACATCGACGGCGGAGAGCTGCACAGGAAGGCAAGGGCGGAGAGGTAAAGGAAGAGAGAGAAACCTTTGCACAAC
>JAOTBA010052167.1:0-12968 GCA_025629845.1 Erythroxylum squamatum
CCAAACAATGGTCAAAGGAGTCCCTCTCTTATTTTATTTAAACTTCCAAACAATGGAGTGACCCATTTCATTCCATTATTTCATTCCATTTCATTCCACTCCATTCCATTCCGTTCCATTAATTGCCGTTCCATTCCATTCCTTCATATGGAAAAACATAATGTGTGCTAATTTTTTTATGTTCTATTAATGTCCAGTTTTAAAAAAACAATGACTAGGAACAATTTATGAATGTAAATGCAATATGAATATCAAAGTTAATTAATTATGTCATAATTTCATTTGCAGTTTATAATTATTCCATGGACTTTATTATGTACATCTAAACATGTACAATATAAAAAATCCTTTAAATAATGTTGTTACAAAACTACAACCAATCGATTGACTCTAGAGCATAAACCAACATATATAGTGTCTACCAAGTTAGGTTTTCTCTAAATAATCAGCATTCAAATTCATGTGGTTATGAAACTTAAAACAAGGACAAAAATTACAGATATGGATTTGTACACGTAAACCTATTTCCAGAACTTGTGGTTGCCAGAGAATGTGCTTTAATTGACAAGGAATAACCATAAAACTGAATATAAACCTATTTCCAGAACCTGTGGTTGCCAGAGAATGTGCTTTAATTGAGAAGGAATTACCATTATAACCATAAAACTGAATCGAAGTATTAGATACTAGACAGGCTCAATCGGGTTAGCTAAGACATATTTTCGATTCGGTGGGAGCAGGGAATTTGAAACTAGCAGATTGGGCTGATTCCGGATATCAACAGAAGAGCATAGTACATGAAATTCGTGAGAGCGAATATTTTCAGAACACAGTGATACAGTAAGAGTTAACTGAAGCTAGTGATGATCTTTCTTTGTTCAGCTTCAATTACTGTGCTTCAGGTCGCTTTCGCACTTCATTAGACCCCATTAAGTCAAAAAGTGGTCTCATCTTGTCTACTGCATATTCTATTTAACACTATTGTGGCCTACCCCGGTTAATTATATTGGAAACATATAAGCTAGCTATACGACAAAGAATCTGCTTTCTTGCAAATATGTAATTTGTAAATCTTGCAGTACCACTCCACTCAAGGAAAAAAATTGTTCTAAGGAGTCCAGTTTTCCTTTAAATTCTCCATCGCCGAATTGGAAAGCAAGGTATGGGGATGAAGATAAAAAAGTTCAGGCTTCAATTGATAGCTACACTTCTTTGCTTCTGCTGCATCAATGTTGCAGCAGAAGTGAAGAACCAGCAATCCAAAAAGACATACATAATTCACATGGACAAGTTCAATATGCCTGCAAGCTTCAGTGATCACCTCCAGTGGTATGATTCATCTTTGAAGTCAGTATCAGAATCTGCTGACATGCTTTATGCTTACACCCATGTCATCCATGGCTTCTCCACAAGACTGACACCCCAAGAAGCTGAGTCACTCGAAAAGCAGCAAGGAGTTGTGTCTGTTATTCCAGAAAGAAAATACGAACTGCATACAACAAGAACACCAGAGTTCCTTGGACTAGGGGAAAGTGCATCTGCGCTTCCTGCATCTTCATCTGTGAGTGAGGTGATCATTGGAGTACTAGACACCGGTATCTGGCCGGGGGTAAAAAGCTTAGACGATGCAGGGCTTGGCCCGGTACCAAGTAGCTGGAAAGGGGTGTGTGAGGTGGGAAAGAATTTCAATTCATCAAGCTGCAACCGGAAACTAATCGGAGCAAGATTCTTCTCCGAAGGTTATGAAGCTGCTTTTGGACCAGTAGATGAAACAGTGGAATCAAAATCACCAAGAGATGATGATGGTCATGGAACTCACACAGCAACAACAGCAGCTGGTTCTGCAGTTCCAGATGCTAGCCTATTTGGCTATGCAAACGGGGTGGCACGCGGAATGGCAACTCATGCTCGAATAGCAGCATACAAGGTGTGCTGGCTTGGTGGATGCTTTGGCTCTGATATATTAGCCGCAATGGATAAAGCTGTTGCAGATGGTGTGGATGTTTTATCCATGTCTATTGGTGGAGGACTCTCGGACTATTTTAGAGACACTGTAGCTATTGGAGCTTTCACAGCAATGTCATACGGAGTCCTTGTATCTTGCTCAGCTGGAAATGGAGGTCCAACATCAGGCAGCTTGTCCAATCTTGCGCCTTGGATAACCACAGTTGGTGCTGGTACTTTGGACCGGGATTTTCCAGCCTATGTGACCCTTGGTAATGGGAAGACTTACTCTGGCACGTCACTTTACAACGAAAAGCCATTATCAGATTCACTCCCATTGGTGTATGCTGGCAATGTAAGCAATTCAACAAGCGGTTATCTTTGTATGACAGGCAGTTTGATTCCTGCAAAAGTTGCAGGAAAAATTGTCATATGTGAGAGAGGTGGGAACAGTAGAGTACAAAAGGGTTTAGTGGTTAAGGATTCTGGTGGTCTAGGAATGATTTTGGCCAACACAGAATTGTATGGCGACGAGCTTGTTGCTGATGCACATCTTCTGCCTTCAGCTGCTGTGAGCCAAAAAGTAGGGGATGCCCTTAAAAGCTATGCCTCTGCTGATCCCAAGCCAATGGCCACAATCAGTCCTGGAATCACAAAGCTAGAAGTTGAACCATCTCCTATAGTGGCAGCATTCAGTGCCAGAGGTCCAAATATGATCACACCCGAAGTACTCAAACCAGACCTCATAGCGCCAGGGGTCAACATCCTGGCAGCTTGGACCGGTGCAGTTGGTCCATCTGGTCTACCCAGAGACAACAGGCGTGTGAATTTTAATATCATTTCTGGCACATCAATGTCCTGTCCACACGTAAGCGGATTGGCCGCACTTGTGAAGGCTTCACACCCTGACTGGAGCCCAGCAGCCATTAGGTCTGCCCTGATGACCACAGCCTATGCAACATACAAAAATGGTGGAACCATACTTGATGCTGCTACTGGAAAGCCATCAACACCATTTGATTATGGTGCTGGACATGTGAACCCAGTAGCAGCTCTCGATCCTGGCCTTGTCTATGATGCCTCTGTTAATGACTACTTGGCCTTTCTCTGTGCTCTAAATTACAGCTCAATTCAAATTAAGCAAGTCACGAACAAAGACTTCACTTGTGACGCAACTAAGCAATACAGTCTTGGTGATCTTAATTACCCTTCTTTTGCTGTTCCTCTAGAAACTGCTTCAGGCATCGGAGGAGGTTCTGGTGCGACAACAACCAGGAAGTATACCAGGACCTTGACAAATGTGGGCACGCCAGGGACATATAAAGTTTCCTTGTCCTCACAGACATCGTCGGTGAAGATCTCAGTTGTCCCAGGATCACTCACTTTCAGTCAAGAAAATGAGAAAAAGAGTTATACGGTTACCTTCGTTGCGAATTCTATGCCATCTGGTACAAATAGCTTTGCACAACTCGAATGGTCAGATGGGAAACACGTAGTTCGTAGTCCAATAGCTTTCAGCTGGACATAAGGATCCTGAATGACTGCTTGAATTTCTGTTATTCACCGAACATGTTTTATCTGAGTTTATGTGTAATCGATGTATTTTACTTCATGTTTGATGTTCAATAGCTTGGGAGATCAGCAACTTCTGTTAGATAATCCAGTGCGAAGGAAAATAGGTTCAATAATTGTACAAAAGACATTTGCAAAAACAGCAAAATCTTTATACATGAACCGGTTTTCTGGTTGCTCGCTTGCTTCAATTTGTAATCTTCCACCTTTTCTCAGTCCTGCATGTCAGAAACTTAATTAAAGTAGCTGCCTAGAAAGTCCTAGCATGGCTGCCCATCCATTGACAATTCATGCATGAGGTATATACATGTATACATTTTTCACCAAAAAGGTTTTCATGTCAGTGATCCATTAGTAGCACTTGTCGACGCAAGCCACGGCTTTGGTCTTAAGATCATTACGAGACCACATTGTGGACCAAAGATGAGACCAAACAACATGGAAGAATGAATTACCTCCACCAAGTCCATTGAAGAATGAATAGGTTTCTCCAGGCTTAAGGGTCAAAGAAAACACCTAAAACAATGATGCAGACGTTAATAGCTTACTGTATATACAAATTGCATTTTTTTTTTGAGGATTAATACTCAAAAGTCAAAACTATTTGTAGTTAAACACTGACCCTCCTCCGGAGCAAACAGCCTTCGCGCGAGCCTCCATTAATGGCCTCTCCTAAGCCATATGGCTTTGCTATCTGAATTTATCAGAGTATCTTCACTAGAAATGTCTTCTGAGGAATAAACATTACGGTGGCCATTCGCATTTGCCTTCCTCGCAATGGTTCAACATGTCCTTGTTTTGGCTTTAGCATTTGTTAACTAGTTTAGCTATTTTTGGCTTTAGCATTTGTTAACTAGTTTTGCTATCTTATATCCGACTCTTTGTCCAACATCGTAAAGGACAAAGGTCAACAAATGGTTTTGTTATTGTTTTTGATTGGAGTTTTAACACCAGCTTGTTAAAGAAATTTGAAGTGTTAATGGCACTAAGCTCCTCTCCTCGGAGACGATGAAGGTGGGCAAAGAGACGGAGTTAGAGGATGAGTGGAGAAGGTAAAATGGTGTGTATAACTGGATGTTCAGGTTACATTGCTTCATGGCTCGTTAAGCTCTTGCTTGGACGCGGTTATACCGTCAGAGCTGCTGTTCCTGACCTAAGTTTGTATCACTCACTCCGTATGTTGTCTCTGTTTCTTCTCTGCTACTTAACTAGTAAGGTTGGATAGATTCTGCTCAATTATAATTTAGTTATATACATCAGATGATCCAAAGAAAACAGAACACTTGCGTGCACTGGACGGAGTCAAAGAGAGACTTACCCTGTTCAAAGTAAATTTATTGGACGAAGGAGGTAAGCCGAGTTTGAACCTGCCTGTTGGCTGACTGTTGCATTTCAATCCTTATTCATACCCCTTCTGCAGAAAACGTTCATCGCATGGTTTTGATTATGCTGTCTACCATAGGTGCTGTTAAGGGAACGTTAAATGTTCTCCAGTCCTGTGCAAAAGCTGCAGCCAGCAAGAAAGTTATTATAACATGCTCCATGGCAGCAGTTTTCTTCAATGGGAAAGCTCTGACATGCTGACGTGGTAGCTGACGAGACCTGGTTTTCAAATCCGTCCTTTTGTGAATCACAGAAGGTATACGGGCTAATCACTAAGATTTGACCATTCCATTTTTGTTTTTGTTTTTCTGTTCTGTCATCATTTGTCAACAATATGCATCAGAACTATTTTCTATAGAACCCTGTTGATCCTCCAACAGCAGGTACTTGCTGGCTCTCTCTGGAATATTGTTTTCCAACTTATTCCTGTTTCTTGTTTAGCTTTGTACGTGAAGAAAATGGAATTGACATGGTTATAATAAATCCAGGCTGGGTGATTGGTCCTATCTTACAAACAACGATTAAAATCTCACAGTGGAGATGATTTCCGATGGCTTAAATGGTATTCATTTCACATATTTGACTTCACTGCCCAGACAACACTATTATTGACATGGTTACTATGCACACGGCTCGAACATTTCCAGATCAGATTTTGACATTTTTTGATATTAGGTATATTGGCATATTGCCAATGCGCATAATCAAGCTTGTGGAAGATACTGTGTAGTTGAAAGAGTAAGCCTTTTTTTTTTTTAATATATAATTAACTAATTCAACCAGTTCAACCGTAAATAAATATCCAAATAACAGGATATGTTCAAGTCAGACAATGGACTTGCTCAACGCTTAATCGGAGTCAGATATTTATCCAAAGGCAAGAGGAAGATGTTAGACCCGACATTCGGATGAAGAAACGGTCAACTTGTGCAAGTGCACCAATTTTGACCGTTGGGCCATTGGAAACGACACCGTTAGCGAAATGTCCTCCCGCAATTTTTGGAAATTTACGCGACGAGGAGGAAGAGAATCTTGCCCCAACTTTAATTAAACACAATAAGATCATGTGGCTTACTAATTTCCTTTTTGTTTTTTTAAGCACCAAAACAGCACGCATTCCTCTTCATTGGGCGATCTCCTGTGGGGAAAAAAAAAAACAAATCCAAGAGTTTCCGTATCCCACGCGTTCTCTCGATTGGTGGCGGGGATCCAGAGAAGAATCCAGGAGATAGGAATTCGTTCATTGTTTGATCTTTAATTTTAATTTTTGTAAGAAGTGAGTGGTTGGGGGTTTTAGAAATTTGTTGATTAGTGATTCTTCCCATTTTTGGGTATTAATGACGTCGAGCTTTGATCGATGGGAGAAGGATCCCTTTTTCTCTGCGGCTGAGGAAGTTCAAGAATCGGCCGACAGGTATCTGCCGTTGTAATTATTACCATTTCATCGTTTGAACTTCCTTTTTTCCTTTGATGTTTGGTGCATAATTAATTGGTTTTCTTATTTCAATTGTCTGGTAAGTTATTGAAAATGGAGTCTTTGGTTCATGTTTATTAGCATTTGTGTGTGTGTGTGGTTTTAATGGATTTAGGAGACAGTTGCTACATTATTGGATTTAATTTCGGTTAGGTTGATGTGTTAAAATCTGGTGGATTTTATGTTCGTGTTGCTTATATTTTATTTATGTGGGTGATCTCTGAAGGATGGAATCAACTTATAGAACATGGGTTCATGCGAAGAAAGACGCATCTCGTATGTGGAATTGCGAAGAACTTTACCGCGACCTACGTACTGCGCTTGGTACTACTAAATGGCAGGTCACTTCTCCTCCACCTTCACTTGTTTCTGTCGATTGCACTGATTTTTCCATAGATTTGTGAGTTAGTGGAAATCAACTTGATTCTGTTATCTGTATTGTGAACATTGCAGTTGGAGGAGTTTGAGCGGGCAGTCCAGTCAAGCTACATTAAAAGCTTACGTGATGATGCGAGAAACAGGCATCATGAATTTATAGTGGCAATTGAGGATCATATTTTGAAAATTCAAAGCTCGTTAAAAGAAGCTGCAGTTTGTGAAGGAAAGACATCATTGCCTTGGGTGCATTTGGATGAAGGAGAGAGCAATGAACTTGCATTATTTTTATCTGGTGTGCCTGAAGATAATGCCACTTGGACGAATCACAGTAGGGACCCTGAAAAGTTGCAAGAAACGGAGAGAACGTTAGACAGTGAATGTTCAAAGAACTCTACCCGGTCAGTTGAGCGGAGTTCTCTGGAATCTAGAGAGGAGAAACCTCATGGGCATAGAAGGACAGCAAGTGCTAGTGCTGACATTGGTGCTTGGAAAATTGAAATCACTGATAATGGCTTTCAACTGAATTCCTGTATTGCGCATCTTCCTCCACCCCCACGAAAAGTACCCAGTTTGTCTGGAATTTTAGGTTCTATGGAATCTGCTTGCAAGTTTAAGTGGCCAAAGAATGGTGTTCGAAAATGGAAGGCAACAGATTGTCATCAAGACTCAGATACTGCTCCATTACAATCTTCAGAGTTGGCTAGGGTGTGTAGTTTGCTCCTTGCTAAATCTAATTGTCTGAATTTATGCTGTGGAAATGCTTCATTATTGAACTTTAGTGATTATACTAATTAATTCATTACTTTTCTTAATTTTCTGACAGGGCATTAATGCATGTTATGAAAAGACTAAGAGTTGCCTTGATGGTTATGATGAATGCTGTGAGAAGCAACTGTACGGCTGGTATGGAGCTTTGCAAAGACAGCTTCAACGGTCTCAGTACCGAATGCAATATAATCGAGCTGTTCAAGCAGCTTTTTCACTAGTTCTCATTTTCTTGATCAGTGAGCATCACAAACTCATGATTTTATTCTGTGGTCTCTGTGATTTTAGTATTGCCTTTAAACATGAATAAGGTTGATGATCCCTAACGTGGATGATTGGTACATGGTTGTTATTCACTATGAACATAGAGTTTGTTTTTGTTAGTGGATTTTACGACTATATAAGGTTTGTTTCCAACAGAGGCAGGATTTTGCTATATGTGTTGCCATTTGGTCTTAAGGGCATGATTCTTTTGAAAATGTGCCTTGACAGACAGTATTCTTCTCATGTGTCTAATTCGACTATAGGAAGCATCACGTTGAAACTTTGTGTTTCTTCTTTAGAAAGTCTACCCATAATAGTTTTTCGGCTGATGCTAGATTCTGGGCGTTGTTTTTCGTTTCAAGTATTTAATATTCTTTCAGTTGCCCTTTTAGGTTTTTTTTTTTCAGTTGCTGAATCTCGAAACTGTCATTTTTCTTGTGACAATCTCTCACCATTGTTGAGTTGCTTTTGTAGTTTTGCTTTGTTTTGAAGTTCATCATACGCCAAGTTATCTTCGCCTATCTTGCATACTCCTTATGGCTTCATCTAGACTGAATTAATATCGTTTATCTGTGTTTTCATTTTCCACTTTGGTGCAAAAGTTGTAAAAGGATGCTTTCATTCTGCACTGCATATTCCAATGTCACAAGTAGAATAGGCAGAATCATGCCAACAGACTATTTTGACAATTAAATTAATTTTAGAATGGACTAGGCCTAACTTTGCAGTTGTACAATTTCCAGAATATCTACATGCTTGATTGGATTCAGTTGGGGCAAATTGACCTGTATGAATTTGTGGAAGATGTTTAGTACGATTTTAGCTTTATCTTTTGGAGTGTTTGACCTTTCAGTATTCACTATGATGTTTTCTATATTTTGATGATAGTTATTTAGGAGAAAACAAGAATGAGTGCTTTATAGGATGCTTTCCTAGGGTCATGGACACTGATGTTATGGACTCTCTTTGCAGTGTTGATATTGTTGCGTGTACTGTGAAGGGCAATACAGACTCTGCATGTTAGAACAGGGACCATTAAGTTGAGAGGAAGGTATGCAGTATAAATGCCGTAGTCTGAGAAGTTACTCTAGCAGCCAACAGAGCAGAGAAAATTGGGCAGAGAATGTCCGTCCGATATATAGATGTACTTTTGGTTGAAGCTGTACTCTTCCATTCAGTTTAATTAATACAGTTCTTTCCAAAACGACACTCTGAAGAAACATTAGTTAAAACTGTTAGATTATTGCTTCAAATTTTGTGCACACATTATTTACTATTCTTTGATAAGCAGATAATAAATTTATAAGCACTTTGGAGTGATATCAGTACAAAAAACAAGCTTAAACTGCTTAGCTAGTCCAACCATGTTCCACGGGGTTTATTTGGTAAGCTGTAAGCACAAAGGATAGTACAACAATCAACCACCCCCAACAGGAATACCACATTTCGCTTACAACTTACAAGTCTCCAATCTACAGCTACCTTATTATTTTCTTACAACATGAAAAAAGAAAGCAGAATGCAAGAGGAGGAGGCGCAATCTCAATTTCAAGGCACAATCTTGTAGGCTTTGACCTTATCAATCCAAGAAATGAAAGAATTCTTGGAATTCCTAAACCCTAAAAACCCATGCTCCTTACTCTTATTCATGCTCGAGATCACCGACGCTCCGGACAAGATCAAATCACTAAACCACCACACCCCGACCTCAGCAAGCTTTGTGGGCTGTAACTGATTCTCCTTAACAATCTGCTCCCATACGCCTTCCTTACCCTTCATAATCTCCGCCAACCTCACCCTCTCAACACCCCCCTCCTCCCCAAACCCATACTCCTCAATCCCAAACTGCTCCGCCAGAACCTTCCACAAATGCTTCCACTTGAAAACGTCACCGTTGTGGATGTTAAAGGCTTCGTTTTTTGCATACGGGTCCACCGCCGCCCATATATGGTGCTCCGCTATCAGATCCGCATCCGAAGCAATCGCGTAACTTTCCCACGCATCTTTGGTTCCAGGGAACACCAATCGCTTCCCTTCGTGTTTGCATATCGCGGCGTATACGCATAGCGTTCCGATTATGTTCATCAAACTATACGGAGAAAACCCCCATATTTGATCGGGTCTGTTTACGGACCATGTCAGACCCTCCTTTCTTTGCACTTGCTCAAACATGATATCTTCCATTGTGTAATAGAAATTCGGCAAGTCCAACCTAGGCATATCCTCCGTGAAAGGCGGATCGTGCGATACGCCTTTGCCGAACGACTCGAAAGGTCCAACGTAGTGTTTAGCTCCGGTTTGGAGACAGATGTGTCGGAGATCGGGAGCGTTTGGGATAACGGCGTTGAGGACGTTACGGAACATACGGCCGTTTATTTCACAGTTCTCGACCTCCGTGGATCTGCTGGCCCAGGTGACGTAGAAGATGTGAGTGACGTCGGTGAGTTGGGAGAGCTTTGATTCCGTATCGGCTGGGTCGGAGACGTCGCACTGGATGTACTCTATCGGGTGGTCGGCGTTCCAGTCGGGGCGTGGACGGCGTGCCACGCCGTAGACCCTCCATGGACCTCCAGGAGTATCGGAGAGCGGTAAGATCTCGGCCAAACTGTTACCGACTATTCCGGTAATGCCCACAACTAATGCTACGCTCTGGTAGCTTCGTGGAGCTTCGTCTTCTTCGAATTTCTTCTGAAAAATTACAATCACAGATTTTAAGATACCATTTACATAATAGAAACAACGCTTCAATGAATAAAGACTGAACCTTGGCAGCGCCAATAGCACCGGCCCACCACCAGCTCATCTTTTTATCGGAAAGGAACTTTGCTTTAGAGGAACTTTGCTTAAAGTCTATATGTGGCAACTGGTAAGTATAACGAGACGGGCCTGGTATATATAGGAGAGAGAGCTTGAGAAGATAAGAGTGGAGCAAAATTCAAGTAGGCGTGGTATACAATGAGCCAATTAACCCAAATCTTCTTTATAATATTACGATGTTTTATTGTGTCCAATAAATCTCAGCCATTTATTTATATGAATCTCGTATGAGTTTCGTGTAGATTTTGCAAAATAAATGACTGAATGTTAGAGTATTCGATATTGCCTAGACATGAAAATGTTAAAGGGTTTATAAGTGATAAGGGTCAACTATCCAAATAACTAGTTCTACTTATTTGGACAATGGTTGACCCAAGCTCAATTTTTGTTAATGGACTCTACATTCTGCCCATATTAAAAAATTCAATATGGTATCAGAGCAGATTTGGTCTAGATTCTTAATTTTCTGGTTGTCCGTCTAGATATCCAGTTCCAGCGGCCCGGTTCGGTTACTGCTGCGTATATTTCAACTGACAACTGGATGTCCAGCTCCAGTTGCACTCCAGTTGTCACTTGAGGGGGAGTGTTAGAGTGTCCGATATTGCCTAGACATGAAAATATTAAAGGGTTTATAAGTGGTAAGGGCCAACTATCCAAACAATTAGTTCTAGTTATTTGGACAATGGTTGACCCAAGCTCAATTCTTGTTAGTGGACTCTACACTCTGCCCATATTAAAAATTTAATATCATATGATAGATATACTGTCGACTCCAACATCGATCCAGTGACTAATACATGATGTACACTCTAATTACAAATATTATTAAATAATAATGTGATTAATTTAGCTGAACATATATATATATATATATATATATGATGTTTTCTTTTCAAATCCAGCTCTTTCTATATATGTATAATTATAGATAGTACTACACCTAATTAATGAATACATAAATGTACTAAGTGCGACAGCCATTAACGACGATGGAATGTTATGATGACATCATATATATTACAACAACAACAATAGAATTCTAATAAAAATACGTAATTATATGTTTAATTAATTGAAAGATTGTAAAACAATATCACAAAACTAAAAAATGTCTGCACTTGTAACTCTCACCAACCTCACAATACTGGAAATTGGTTGGGAAAATTGAAGTCTCCGCCAAATGCACCACCCATCACAGCCTTGCTAACTGCCCTGATTGTTGCATGCACACGTACGAGAGATATTTTGACTGGTTCTGGTTTCATGCACATGTAGCAACTTTCAATTCTTTTCAAAATAATCTATTTTTGTGGCATCCTACGATGACATGGCTTGCATTTGCGAGCCACATCTTTTGTGTGAATGAGATCTCTGGTAGGACAAAAGATCTCATCCGGACGATGAAACAGCAATGAGTAAGGATGTGACTTGTCGTGCATTTAGCGGACATTTATAGCAATTTTAGGTACTCTCTCCGATTCAAAATAAAAGTTGTTTTTTAAAGAGATGCACATTTATTAAGAAAGTTAATGAAATATTTAATATACCCTTATTAATTACGTGTTGAAGTGTCTTGAAAATATAATCTATGAAATTAAGATATGAGAGAAATTAAAGGGTAATTTTGGAAGTAAAATTATAAACATGCATAAAAAGTCACAAACGACACTTATTTTGAATAGTTAAAATCCCTCTAAAACGACTTTTATTTTGGACAGAAGGAAGTAAATATTAAGTGGTCATTTCACCACAATAGCTTAAGTTGTTGTGTGAGGTCAATTTAATTAGTTTTATATATTCATTAATACACCCCTTCAAGTGAAAGCCGTTTGGGCTTGAAACTTACACAAGTTCACTCTACTTTGTGCTGAATAATAGGTGGGTGGTAGGATTTAAACTCACGACCACTTGGTCACAAAGGCTATGATACCATATTAAGTGACCATTTCACCACAATAACTTAAGTTGTTATATGGGATCAACTTAATTGGTTTTATATATTCATTAACAAGGATATGATTGCTTTCTATTTTTTTTGTAAAATTTATATTAAGTGAACTATCAAGTATATATAATAGTTTATATATTATGTAATAAATTAAAAATCTCAACTCATTCTTAAATAACTTACTCTGTAAGGATGATATGGCATGGTATATAGCGTGTGCTTGCTAGTATAGCTCAAAACTTGGTTTTTAATTTTATGTAAAAATTTATAGTTGTTAAAACGTGTGTTAAATAAATTATAAGTAAATGTAATAATTTATATTCGTTCATTACTTGAAGAGAGTAGCATATTAATGATAGAAATCACGTGTTGATTGTGTGAATATCTTGAGCTTAAATTATGGGATTCTATTATTGGTTTATA
>JAOTBA010052213.1:0-12964 GCA_025629845.1 Erythroxylum squamatum
CACCAAACATGTAGATCATCATCATGGCAAGACAAGAACTTAGTTGTAAGAAGAGAAACTCTTGAATTTTGGAGGAAGGATTTCTAAAGAGGAGAAAATCGATGGATGGGAAAGAGATGAGTGTTTTCGGTGGAAATGAATTTTTAAGCAATAAAAGGCTTGTTTTCATTCTTCCTTAAGGCTATAACCGTGGATAACAATAGGCAAAAGCAAGACAAGTCATGAGTAGGCATTAAATGAAGGAAAATGGTGGCAAGATATGATTTGGCCAATAAGAAGAAGAAAAGTCAAAGTAATCTAACTAATATACTTTAATCAATTATCCACCTATCCACCCCATTTTCGGTTGCATAAGAAAAGAAGCAATGTTTCCTTATTTCACTAAGCAAAAACCGAGGGATGTAGCTAGGGAAGCCTTAAATGGAGGTTAATAGGTGGCCAAATATAATTAGACACATTAGAGAGAAGAAAAGTCAAAGAAAGGAATTGAATAATCCTGATCAAAATTAACCCAATCAATTCCAATGACCCTAATTTCAATCCCAAAATAATAAACCCAATAATACAGTGCCATTGGGTAGCAATTTTCGCTACCGAAAATTGACCGGTTCGCCACTTGGCGATTTTTTTCCGGTCCGGGAAATTTCTCCGGAAAATTCCAGAAAAATTCCTGAAAATCCCTTAAAATATAAAACGCTCCCTGGCGCACTCAGAATAATTTTTCAAAGACGATAACCACGTTAATCACACTAAAAATCGCATTAGGCACGAAAACCGGGAATGTCATGTATGCATGTACAGTGATTGCATGTGCACAAATGCTACTGTGTAACAATCTTATTATGCATGAGCAGTCCTATGAAATCCCAATCTAGCCCAACCTATGGCAATTTACCATTCTACCCTTCCAATTGAGGGTGGGATGTTACAGAGAGGGGGATCAGTGACTAAGACTACTGTTCAGCAAAGTAGAGCTAGTGGAGCGGGATAGAGAGGCAAAGGTAGAGGCAAAACTAGTTTGGCAGGTCCTAATGTTAGGACTGAGGTGCAGAGTAACCAGCTGTAGTCTCAAGCTAGGATCTTTGCCATCACCAGGCAGGAGGCACATAACTCCCTAGATGTTGTTGCAGGTGTGTTAAATTTCTTTCAATTTGAGGCAGTTGACTCAAGGCAGTTATCAAACCTAGTGTATCACCTTGGGGAGCTCCACTCTCTATTGGCTCCTATGGACTCAAGGTCAGTTGACTCTATAACTCGATCTCTTATAGTGGATGACTTATAACAAACAATAGTTTGGATCACTATACGAATCTCTAACTATATATCATGTCTAAATGGTCTATTTATCCCTAAGGATGCCAAACACACTCTGATACCAAAAATTGTAACACCCCACTACCATAGAGCATATACCGAACTTCTAAAGGACACTCAATAACATATCCTATAAGAATGCCATGTTAGAGCAATCGTATTCACTAGTATGACACCATACAGAACATAAGAGATCATAAGTTCAACATTTCTCATTTCATTTCACAAACATCATTTACGTTGTCATTACATTCCATAATCCATAAATGTACATTACAAAAACATTTGAGAGTTTACTGCTCTTTACAAAATATCTAACATGAAATGAGATGATAACAGAAACAATCTTTCTAAACTCCTCAGGCATCAACTGACCAAACCTTTGAGCCACTCATGATTCCAAAATTGACAATACTAGATTCCTACTAGATTGCCTTAGAAGCTAGGTCTCCCCAATACCTGAAAATAATGTTGCAATTTTGATGAATTTTGCGAACTCAGTTAGTGAGCCATCATCGATGTGCTCACTCGAGTCAAAACACAACATCACAAGTATATCACATTAGCTAGAATTAATTCCCATACAGTTTTGTATGCCAAATCACACTATACATCATATCTCAATAGGCACATTATAATATAAACATGTCATAGAATCTTTTCAGAACAATCCAATCTTTCACCTTAATCATTCATATCATCAACATGTATACAAGTATTGCAGATCACTATATCAATACAATTTAGTAATTTTTTTCACAATCATTCACATGTTCACAAACATAGCAAAAGATTATATCAACTCAATTTAGTCATTCTTTACAATGATTCCTATGATACATGTAAAGATATCTATGCAATGCACATGAGACTCCACTTTCATTTTTATTTTATTGTGACAGAGCACCTATTTAACTATCCCGTATCCATTATGGATGCCAGGTTCATTTCAGATACTGTCTCGTACCCATTGTGGATACCGGGCTCATTGATTCTTGAGCCTGTGGCTCTGTGTACACATTTTTAAGCTTTAAGCTCTTTTTCACGTTAGTCACTCCGGTCGTAACTCCTTTATCTGATCATGCATATTAATGTAATGAAATGAATCAAATCACATATTATACTATCAGTAACTCTCACTCAGTGTGCATAGTCATATAACACATTCATCAACATATAGTTGAGAACACAATTTCCATATTCACATTCAATTTAAAAACACTTTCAATACAGTCCCGAATATCAAACTCCTCAGACCACCAATGTCCGGAATTAACACAATCATATTGGTAACAGTTCAATATCTAACAGTTCATTAAGAATAATTCAAATATAGTGAGTAAACATCTATGTTAACTCACAGTATGCTCCAGATAGCTATTGCCTTGACGAGTCGGCAATGTTTGGATGTGGACGCTCAAATTATGCTTCTATATCATGCAATACACACATATTTACATATTAATAACTTGTTTAATCAAATGGATACTCAATTATACACATGTATATGTGTTATGTTCAATGCATGCTTAATTGACTTTTCCCGGGTACTTATCCTTAATCACAAGTCTTGATCATTCAAATATTATAGCTTGTACATAACTTGTTTTCAACTAGGTTATGCCTTAAGTAAGTTGATTACTCTGAATTCATCACTCATTCATTCAATAATCTTTTTTTTCTAATGTTTTTTATTCTCATAATTTCCCAATTCTCATTCATTTATACCTAGTTCACATTATTCATATCCTTTGAATCACATTTGCATTCATAAGAACATCTTTATACCCTGAACAACTCATACTTCCCAAATTCATATACATTGATATCAAAACAATCCATTCCTTAAGTTTTAACATCAATTAACAACCTAAACTTATCAAACCCTTAACCACTTAATCCAGCATCAAACTAGGTTCATTTTCAAGCCTCATTCAAGTTCAACTACACCAATGTAAAGTGTCTTTTCCTTATGTGGTTCAACAATTGCACAAAAAATAATTTACCATGTCAAAACCTTGCCTACGATCGTGGGTTACCTTCTCACAATTGTGATAGAAGCTAATGCATTTGCCCACAGTCGTGGGATGAGTGCCACGATCATGGACTACTCATTTTCCTGCGATTTTTCATATTCAAACACCTTCATTCCAATTTCAAAACACCTTCATAATAGTTTCTAAATTATGCCTCAAGTATACCTTAATTATATGTCAATTTCTCACCAATCTCATCTCTAATTCTAACTCAAAATCATTCATTTGGCAGCTCTTAACTATTACCTTTCATGCAATATACAATTCATCCTAATTTCATCATCATAAAATTTCTATTATAACATGCCATAAAGAATAATATTTTACTTACTTATCTAGCTCAAATTCTAGCTTAAAGATCAAGCTAATCCAGCTCTCCATGCATGCAAAATCATCCCAGTATAAGATGAAAGTAGGATGTTTCTAGCAAAGGTAAAATGATGATAGTAGATTATAGCTATCTTTGAGCATATTTTCTTGTATGGATCTTGTAGTGAGTGTGAACAAAATGGAAGCAAGGTGCAGAAGTTGGGAGGGTTTCGATGGTGAGAGTAGTGGGAAAGAGAAGAATGAACTAAGCTAAAACTTCTCCTGCAGAAACTTGACACATCAAATGCTAGGTGTCACCATCTTAAATTAACATTTATCCTTTGTCATGTAAGTCACTTGTCCTATGTATATGCTGCCAATTGTCACCTAGTTATTAGTCCATTTGTCACTCCATGATCAATGCCATTTGTCAATTAATTAGTTATGCCAAATGTCACTCAATTATGGGCTTAGTTATCCTAATTTTTCATGTGTCAATTTATCTTACCACTTGGCATTTTTCCTAGACCAAATGTACATTTTAATTCATCAACTTCCAGTTGTACCACTTAATTCCAAATTTACTGCTGTAATCAATCAAACCAAAATGCAAGGTATAAACAATACACATTTCACATCGTGATCATTTTAAACCTTTTATACCCTAGAATAAATCAATTGAATGCATATACATTCTTTGCAATGTGTACTAAATCATAATTCATGTGTGTATGCTATCATTATGCATGTGAATGAATAGCAATTCATGAATTTTCAATGATATAGCTTCTATGCAATAGTCTAGGGTTCTAATCCCTCAATTTGAAAACCTGGCTATTACAATTCTCCCCTTTAAGAAATTTTATCCTCGAAATTCTTACCTGATTGATCAAATATATGGGGGTACAGTTTCCTCATGTTCTCTTCAGTCTCCCATGTAGCTTCTTCTCTCGAATGATTTCTCCAAAGGACTTTAACCAATGAGATCACTCGGTTTCTTAATTGTTTAGTTCGACGACCCACTATCTTAACGGGTTCCTCCACATAACTCAAATTACTTGCAATTTTAACCTCCTGTTTTGGTAGCACATGTGTCGGATTTGACCAATAGCTCCTGAGCATACTGACATGAAATACATTATGAATTTGAGCCATCTCAGCTGGTATTGCTAACCTGTATGCCAATGGTCCAACTCTCTCAGTAATTTCATATGGACCAATATATTTAGGGCTTAACTTACCCTTTTTACCAAACCTCCGCACTCCTCGCTGAGGTCATACTCTCATAAACACTTTATCTCACACTTGGTACTCCACATCTCTCCGGTGCTAATCTACATAACTTTTCTGTCTATCTTGGGCCGCTTTAATCCTACTACGGATCAATTTTACCTTATCAATAGTGTCTTGAATCATTTTTAGGCCTTCAACAATCCTTAGGCCCTCTTCATCCCAATACAAAGGCATTCGACACTTCCTACCATACAATGTCTCATATGGAGCCATAACAATATTACTGTGGTAGTGATTATTGTATGCAAATTCAATAAGAGCTACATATTGATCCTATGCTTCTTAGAACTCTAAAACACAAGCTCTAAGCATATTCTTAATATTCCTAATAGTTCTCTCACTCTGTCCGTCTATCTGAGGATGAAATGTTGTACTGAAATTTAACTTTGTACCCATGGCTAACTATAAACTACCCCAAAATCTTGAAGTAAATCTGGGGTCCCGATATGATACAATAGCTATACCAGGGTGATACTCAATTGTAAATTCATAATCTTAAAGTAATTCAATCCACTGCCTTTATCTCATATTTAACTCCTTCTGACTCAGCAAAATATTTCAAACTTCTATAGTCTGTAAATATTTGAAATGTCTCACCATGCAGATAATGTCTCCAAATCTTCAATGCAAACACCACTACAGCAAGTTCTAAATCATGAACTGGATAATTAAATTCACGAGACCTCAACTGTCTCGATGCATATGCAATCACTCTACTATACTACATCAAAACACATCCTAACCCCTGGTGTGAAGCATCACTATACACAACATATCCTCCAGATCCTGATGGTATAGCTATCATTGGTGCTGTAGTCAATCGGTGTTTTAATTCCTCAAAACTCCTCTGACATTCATCAGTCCATCAGAAGGGTACATTAAAGCTTTGTCAAAGGGGCTAAAATCAATGAAAATCCCTCAACAAACGTCCTATAATATCCTGTTAACCAAAGAAAACTTTGAATCTCAGATATATTCTTAGGGGCTTCCCACTTCATTACTGCCTCAACTTTCCTTGGGACTACCTGTATACTCTGTCCAGATACTATATGACCCAAAAATACTTCTTGATCTAGCCAAAATTCACACTTATTAAACTTGGCATACAATTACTTCTTTCTCGTTATCTGTAAAACTAACTTCAAGCGCTCAGAGTGTTCCTCTCTACTCTTCGAATACACCAAAATATCATCTATGAACACAATTACAAAATGATCTAAGTAAGGCTGGAATACCTTATTCATCAATGCCATAAAAGTTGTCGGAGCATTTGTCAACCCAAAAGACATCACCAAAAATTCAAAGTGCCCATATCTGGTCCTAAATGTACTCTTTGGTACATTAGCTTCTGCTATCTTCAATTGATACTACCCTGATCTCAAATCTAGCTTAGTAAACACCTGAGCTCCTTGTAACTGATCAAGAAAATCATCAATCCTCGGTAAAGGATACTTATTCTTCACTGTCACCAGATTCAACTGTCTATATTCAATACACAATCTCAAAGTCCCATCCTTCTTCTTCACAAACAACGCAGGAGCTCCTTAGGGTGACACACTGGGTCTGATGAAACCCTTGTCCAATAACTCTTGCAATTTAGTCTTAAGTTCCTTAAGTTCCAATGGTGCCATCCTATACAGAGGAATTGATATAGGAGCAATACTTGGAACTAAATCAATCATAAACTCTATCTCCCTTTTATGGGGGAAAACTCGGTAATTTAGTAGGAAACACATCCGAAAAATCCCTAACAACAGGAATATCCTGTACAGTCTGCTCAGTTCAGGTGTCAGTTACATAGGCTAAATAAGCCTTACATCCACATCGAATCAATCTGAGAGCATTCATTGAGGAAATCAACCTAGCTGGTACTGCTTGACTAACACCTCAAAATATCACCCTTGGTTGAATAGGGGATTCAATAGTTACTTCCTTAGTATAATAATTCATTACCGCCCTATGTGTAGTAAGCCAGTCTATACCTAATATAATATCTATCTTCTTCAATTGCAATACTATCAAGTCAGCCTTCAACTCTGACTGATCAATCCGAATTATACACCCTTTATAGACTTCCCCACTCACTGTAGTACTTCCTACTACAATACTTACTTCTAAGCCACATTTCATCACCTCTCTTTCACCATTTAGTTTAGATGCCAGATGTGGTGCAATGAATGAATGTGTGGATCCTAGATCTAATAATGCAAATGCCTCAAATTGAAAGACATTTAACACACCTGCAATAACATCTGGGGAGTTTTGTGCCTCCTGTTTGGTGATGGCAAAGATCCTAGCCTAAGACTACGGCTGGTTAATCCACATCTCAATCCTAACGCTAGGACCTGCTGAACTAGTTCTGCCTCTCTGTCCCACTCCACTAGCTCTACTTTGCCGGACAATAGTCTTAGTCACTGATCCCCCTCTCACTCCAAAATGTGCTCCAAAGGTTACGAGACAGTCTCTAAGTTGATGCTCATGAGAGCCACAACGTAAACAAGCTACCGTTAACCTCCAACATTCTCCATCATGTTTCTTTCCACAGTGCTCACAACTGGGCATCTGTTGTGTTTGCCTGCCAAATACTTGACCTCTGTCACTACCAACCTGAACAAAACTACCTCTTGGTCTAAATCTTGACTGTCTCGATCTAGTCTGTGATCGTAATGATCTATTATGGCATTTACTAAATCTCTAGTCAGAATCAACTTGGGACTCACCCTACCTCTTCATTATAAACTCCTGCCTGTACTCTCCTTGCCCATCTTTCAGTAACTATTCAATTCGAATTGAGGTAGCTCTCAACTTAGTAAAGCTACTTAAATTGATAATGGCCAGTCTCGTTCTGATCTTCATATTCAGTCCGTCTTCAAATCGCCTGCACTTGTCTTCCTCAGTTGGAATTAATGCAGCAACATACCCCATTAATTCATTAAACCTCACCTTATACTTAGCTACAGTGAGACTCCCTTATTTCAAATCCAAAAACCCTATCATCTTCTTATCTAGGTAAATCTTGGGTATATAGTTCTCCTCGAAAACTTTCAAAAAATCTTCCCACTTTAGTCTACAAAGTCAGGTGGAACTGACAAGAACAATCTTCCACCATTAATAAGTTGGACCTTACAGTAGCGAGATTGCGTAGTCGAACCTTTCATCGAACTTGCAATCCATCTGATCAAACACCCACTCCGTTCTTTCCAACCATCCTTCTACTTCTGCAAGCTCTGTACTTCCGTAGAAGTCTATAGCCCCCGACTTTCTAAGCTTATCATACCTCTTCTCTCTCCTCTCAAGAATTCTCGGAGGCATTTGTTTAGACTGTGGTACTGGAGACTCTCTATTGGCTCCTACAGACCAAGATCAACTGACTCTATGACTCGATCTCCTATAGTGGATGACCTATAACAAACAACAGTTGTAATCACTATACGAATCTCTCACTATATATCATGTCTAAATGCTCTTATATGTCCCTAAGGGTGCCAAACTATTTCTGATACCAAAAATTGTAACACACCGCTACTATAGAGCATATACCCGAACATCCAGAGGACATTTAAGAACATATCCTATGAGAATGACATGCTAAAGCAATCATATTAACAATACTAGACTGCTACTAGATTGCCTTGGAAGCTAGGTCTCCTTAGTACTTGAAAAAACAACGTTACAAATTTGATGAGTTTTGCGAACTCAGTGAGTGAACCATCATCGATGTGCTCACTCGAGTCAAAACACAACATCACAAGTATATAACCAAATTCATAAGTATATCACATTAGCTTGAATTAATTCCCATACAGTTTTGTATACCAAATCACATTATACATCATATCTCAATAAGCACATTATAATACAAACATGTCATATAATCTTTTCAGAACAATCCAATCTTTCACCTTAGTCATTCATATCATCAACATATATACAAGTATTGCAGATCACTATATCAACACAATTCAGTACTTTTTTTTTCACAATCATTCATATGTACACAAACATAGCATAACATTATATCAACTCAATCTAGTCATTCTTTACAATGATTCACATGATACATGTAAAGATATATTTGCAATGCACATGAGAATTCACTTTTATTTTTATTTTGTTGTGACCGAGCACCTATTTAACTGTCTCATATCTATTGTGGATACCGAATTCATTTCAAATACTATCCCGTACCCATTATGAATACCAGGCTCATTAATGGTTGAGCTGTGGCTCTGTTTGCACATTTTTGAGCTTTAAGCTCTTTTTCACATTGGTCACTTCGGTCCCAACTCTGTTATCTGATCATGCATATCAATGTAATGAAAATACATCAAATCACATATTATGTTATCAATGACTCTCATTTAGTGTGCACAGTCATATAGCACATTCATCGGATCTAAGTTCGTCATTCAACATATAGTTAAGAACATAATTTCCATATTTACATTCAATTTGCAAACACTTCCAATATAGTCCCGAATATCAAACTCCTCAGACCATCAATGTCTGGACTTAACACAATCATATCAGTAAAAGTTCAATATCTAACAGTTAATAAACATCTAGGTTAACTCATAGTATGCTCCAAATAACTATTGTCTTGACGAGCTGACAATGTCTGGAAGCTGTCGGTCAATTTATGCTTTTAAATTATGCAATACACACATATGTACACATTAATAACTTGTTTAATCAAATAAATACTCAATCATACACATGTATATGTGGTATGTTCAATGCATGCTCAATTGACTTTCCTGGGTATGTATTCTTATACATAGATCTTAACTATTCAATTTGTGCTTATACACCCTAAGACCATTCAAACATCATATTTTGTTGCTACCATTTTGCAATCAGGTTTGTACCTTTCAATTAGCTTGATTTACTCCAAATCCATCATCCATACTTTACACTTATCTTTGAACATTTTCAAGATCAAAAAGCTTTTCATAATCCACACACAATTGTTATTTTAAATCTAGAATTTCAGCAAGCTAGATCTATATATTCACCAAACTTTTTCCAGCAATATATATTCATATATTTACCCAATTCTCATTCATAATTACCCTTTGTTCTTCAATGCTCATTCATCCATACCTTATACACATTACTCATGTCCTTAAGATCATGTTTGCATTAAAATAACTCATTTATCCTTTAATAAACCAAAATTTTCATATTTGATCTTAACCACATCGAAACAGTCCATTTTTTAGGTTATGACATCAATTAACTGCAAAAACTTATCAAGCTCTTAACCAACTAATCAAGCAACAATCTAGGCTCATTCCTAGCCTTGATCAAATCCAAATATACCGATTAAGAGTGAAATTTCTCAGCTGGTTCGACATGTACACAATGCTGAAATTAAAATTCCAAAATTTGTCATCAACATCAATATGTGTAACTTTACTACCTTCAATACTTCACGAATTTTACAAGCTTAAAGATATTGCTAATACCTGAAATTTTTCAGATTTCATGTCCTTTAAGGTTACTTCATTTCAAGTTAATTTAACTTCTATATTGGTTAACCTAAGGCTTACAAAATTCTGCTCACTTATATCATTAATATTCACTTCTTACAAACACACCTACAACTCTAATTTTTCCATATTCGAAAACACCTTAATCACACCTATCTTTAGCATGAATTCCTCATCAATTATACTTCAAATTCCAACTTAAATCATCCATACAACAACCTATAAACTACTATTTCTGTACATGTAAAAACAAAACAGAAAAGTACCCATTCATTCTCCATTTTTCAGCACATCTTCAACATTAACATCATATACAATCCATCCCAAATTTCATCATCATAAATTCTTTATTATAATATGCCATAAATACCAATCTTTTACTTACTTGTCTAGCTCAAATTCCAGCTCAAAGATCAAGCTAATTCAGCTCTTCATGCATGTAAAAATCATCATGAATTCAAGGTAGAAATAGGTTGGTTTTCAGCTAGGATAAAAGACCATAATAAGAACAACAATTTTTTGGTTCTATGACTATCTTGTGAAGGTAAAAGCATGTATTTGGTGTAGTAATTTAGCAAGACTTTAGCCAAAATACAGAGATGCGAGATAGGAGCAAGTTTTGGTGGAGAGAGTGAAAAAAGAAGAGAAATAAACTCAGCAGAAACTTTTCCAGGATTTGCTTAATTCCACTAAATGCAAGGTGTCATTTTTAACATTTGTCTTTAGGCAAGTACTCCATTTGTCATGTATATATGCTGCCTTATGTCACTTAGTTACTGCCTTATGTCACTTAGTTACTTAGTCCATTTGTCACACAACCATTGCTACCATTTGTCAATTAATTAGCTATGCCATTTGTCACTTAATTTTCCATACCAAATGTCACTAATTCATAGGCTTAGTCAACCTAATTTTTCATGTGTCAATTTGTCTTACCACTTGGTATTTTTTCCTAGATCAAACGTACATTTTAATTAATCAATTTTCCAATTGTAACAATAAGTTCCAAGTTTACTAATTATAGTCCACCAAACCAAAATTCAAGACATAAACAATACACAATTCACATCATGATCATTTTAAACCTTTCATATCTTAGAATATGTCAATTGAGTGCATATATTATCTTTGCAATGTGCACTAATTCATAATTCATGTGTGTATGCTAATGATATGCATGTGAATGAAATACAATTCATGAATTCTCAATGATATGGCCATGTGCAATATTCTAGGGTTCTAATCCTTATTATGAAAAACGGGCTATTACAAATACTCACATTTGTATTATTGCATTAATGAAAATGTGGACCAGTATTAGGCTTAGCAATTGATATCCATAACTTCATCTTGTCATTATAATTGGGAATATGAAAAATTACTCAGAATAATAATATCTATATTATATACTAAATATATTAACAAAAATTACAAATCATGTTTTGTCGTTGAACATAATGCCTTCTGTTGGCAAAATTAAGAGTATTTCTTTGTAGTTTCTGCTAAATTGTCGAAACAATAATAAATAGCATTATTGCATATCCTAACAAAGCCTTCACACACTTTCCATATCAAGTATATGCCATACGCCGGTGTAATAAAAGCCATGTATATTTTATTTGCAACCATTTTTTCCTATAATACACATATAGTTAAATATGATTAATACAATGCGGTTAAACTTTGTTTCAATAAAGTACTAAGCATATTGGAGAATCAACGATTGCTCTAGAAAACTAAGTTTTTAATTTCCTAAAGCTTGGTAGGCTTTCAGCCTTCCAACTGAACTTTTGTTACTTGCACTATTTTTAATCTTTTACATTTATATGTAAACATTTACGAATGTGATAAATGAATGGGCAATCAACATCGTAATCATCATCTTCAACACTTAGTTGATGATGATTAATAGCTATTAATCATCATAATCTAGCTATTATGGTTGGTTAATAGCTAGAAACTTCCTATAATGGATAGAGTTTGATTCCTTAATACTCCTAACCTAGGTAAGTTTTGTGACAACTCACTTGAATCCTTAGCATATTTATTCTTCAACTACGAGTTCTCCTTCGTTATTTGGAAATCAACCCAAGCTCTGTGTTTACTAGTTGTTTCTAATGCTAACTATCATGATGTCTTTAATAAACTTTAAAGATACAAATCATCTAGTCGTTTTGGAAATAAAACCATTTACACACTAGCTAGAGGAAGTACAATGTATATGATTTGGAAAGAGAGGAACTTAAGAATATACAGAGGATCTGTAAAATCAAGGGACATATTCATAACAGAACTCATATCTTGGTAAGGGTGAAAATCACAATTAATAACCTAAGAAAAATTTGTAACCCCTCCAAAGCAATCTCTTAAAGTTAGGTTCTAGATACGCCTATTGTTGTACCTATTCTCTTGAGTATAATTTGATTATTAGACTTGCTAAACTATACTCTCTCTGATTCATAATAAGTGTCGTTTTAGATACATTTTAATTATTCAAAATAAGTGTCATTCTTGACTTTG
>JAOTBA010052247.1:0-12960 GCA_025629845.1 Erythroxylum squamatum
GGTGGAAGCAATGCAAATTGTATAAAGGAACTTGTCAGCAACGAAGCACTTTGGAGATCTTATTGCCAGAATAAAGATCTCCAAAGTGCCAATTATCTGCATTTGTAATGATCGCTATAGTCAGAAACTAAATACAGTTTGTAGATTACGGGAGATTACTAATGATGAATTAAGAGTATTCATATTTGACTCTTAATTCTTGTTGTTTTAAGAGTATTCCATTTATTTGTGTTGCAAATGTTGATAACTGTTTATGTAAATGAAGTTCTCATTCATTTATTACTGTTAGTTGCCAGATCAGAATTATGGCCTTAAATGTTCTTACATCGATGTTAAGTAACTGGACCTCTAAGCATATATATCATTTTTGTTAAGATCTTCATACATTTCTAACAATTATGTAGCAGGATTCCTTTTTTAAAACTAGGTTGCAATTTTTGCTATCAGGTAGGATTAGTCACTCCTTTTTATCTTTGCAAACTCAAGTAACAAGGTATTCCATCTTATTTTGTTCTTAGAAGTGTAAAATGAGTTTTTTTTTTATAAAAAAATCTGGATTATCATTTGTACCTTGGGAGACAAGCACAACCCATATGGCTTTATGGTGTCCAAGCTGAAATTATTACAAACGTTGTTTCCTAACTTAGGAGTAAGATGTAATTCCTAGATTATTAATAATTTAGGAGCAAGATTTAACACAAGCGTTTCTTTCTTGCTAAAAAGAAGTCATTTTATAAGTTAAAAGGAAAAAAATACTTGAATAAATATATACGTATTTATAAAAAATAAATTCATTGAATTGATTTGACATGAGGATTGTATTTGAGACATTATTTATGTATTTATGAATACATATTCAAAATTTAAATTCTTATAAAAAAATTTATTTAAATACTAAAATATATAATATTCATATTCTTATCGTTTTTTAAAGTCACGTCCTTATAAGTCATTTTACATAGAAACAGCTAATACTAAACAGCTAATTTTACCAAACATCTTTAACAAACAGCTAATTCAATCTGCTGGTCAAACCAGCTCATAGAATCAGCTATCAGCTAACAGCTGATAGAATCAACTATCAACTAATACAATCAGCTGTTTGTCAAACATGGCCATAGACAGAGACTTATGTACTTGCAAGCATACGTGGAAAGGGCCATTTATTGCTTCTATGATAACCAATGATGCCAATAGTACTTTGTTACTCACGTCAGCCCACTGCACACCCACTACCCACTTAATGATTCTCACACACCCAAATCAGCTGCGTTTTTATTCCACATTTCAATTAACACAACAATCACGTCGCAATTCCAACACAGAAGAATCAGTTTCTTTTTTCTGCTATATCCAAAATTCCAAACGTACACTATTCAAATGCCAACATGATAATAGAATTCAATCCAAGATAAGATTCTTTTTTAACTAGAATATTATCCATATACCTTTTGAATTCAAATCAATATCCAACTAATATCTTATATGTCCAATTAATAAATAATGCCAAAACAGATATCCTAACAATAAGAGATACCCATCGTTTACTCACCCAAAAACAACACCAATATAGCCCCACACATGACGTAAAAACATAGCACCAATACAGCTGTAACAGTTTGAAGGAATCTCATATAAGATAGAGTACAAAATTTTGAGTATGTCGAACTAAGTCTAATTTCAAATAATGCTCAAAATTAAACAATAAGATATCATAACATATATCTTAACAATAAGAACAAAAGATATATTTATTAAAAAGTTTTTTCCTTTTATACTATATATTGCATTCAAAGAAAAACCAAATGTTACATGTAAAAAATAATTGCAAGATCCTTTCAAGTAATCTCTCTTACAGAGTTTGTTCGGTTTTCTTTGTTTTTCACAGTTTTGAAGGAATCTCTCTTACTTTCTCTTCATATGTACCATCCACGTTGAAGTTGAAGCTGTTATTATACTCAATCAGAAAAACGTAATAAGATAAAGGGGGAAAAAAAGAATTCATGCTCCAAAAATATCAAATTAAATAGTTCCCTTAATGACAACTCAAAATAGAGAAACATTTACAGCTCACCTCGTAGGAGCAATGAACTTGAATTAATTTCATTCAACTTCTTCCATCTTCAACCTCTTTTCGGGCATATAGTGGAATGACTGTGCACTTGTGGCTGATCTTTTCAACTCGGACACTCTTGAAGTTGGAAAGTCAAATTTTACACAGAATCCATCTTCATCCTTTTGAGCATACAATGGTATAACCCCGCACTGTTTTATTCCATTGACATCTGTGCCGCTAAACTTAAAAAAGGCTAATCCCTCTTCAAAGTTACTTTGCCTACGTCCCCATTCACAAAGACTGCTACTCATGAAGACCATCATATGCTCTGTATCGATTCCTTCGATGCGTAATGCTTGAGGAACGAAATTACCTGAGGAGAAATGGTAATTGTCTCCAAGATAGCAATCATATCTAAGAAGGCCTTCGAATCTTTCATCATAACACAGGTAGAAAGCAAATCCCAAAAAGAGATGATTCAACCAAAGAGACGGAAGTTGGATTTGAATGGAATCACCCATGCTTTGATACTTGACCCACTCTGGTATTCTATTTCCTGGATAGATCATTTCAAAATTCTCCTGAAAATACAACTTTATAACTCAAATTAATAATTATACAGACCTGAATAAAGAAAAAGAGAGACAGTAAGAAAGTTAAATACCAATGGTTTCTGCATTTGATTACTTGGAAAAGCAGTTAGATGATTCCTCAACAATGCATTTGCGGCTTCCTGACATTCATCTTCGTCCAACTTTAAGCAATTCCTTAAACTGAGTTTTGTTAGACATTTTCGTGAGTCAAGGTGTAGCTGTTTAAGGGTCCATATTTCTTCTAGTGATGTACAACCGTTGGCGTTTAAAAAAAAGACGCCGGACGGAAGTTCTGGCAACGATTTAAGCCTTTTACACTCGCTTATATCAAGGCATTTCAATTGTGAAAGTTGTTTGATGGCTGCAGGGATCCTCTCAAAATTATTTCCACCCAAATATAGAAAAAATGCAGAATATAGAAAGTTCAAGTCCTCCGGCAATTCCCGAAAATTACATTTGGAAAGCTGTAGGTCGATTGCATTATTGAAACTTTCTGGCAAATAAACAAGCTTTCGACAGTCTGTTATATCTAAATAAACGAGCCCTTTAAGATTGTCAATCGACGATGGCAGCTTCTCCATGGCTGTTTCTTTTAACACAAGACGCTTCAAATTATACATGGGCTCCAAGATTCCAGGAAGCTCCTTAAAGCGTGAGGACCCAGTTAGATCAAGTGTTTCCAGAGATGTTAATTTGTTTAAAAAGTTGCTTGAAAGGCTTTCAAGCTCTCTACAACACCTCATCTCTAGTTTCTTTAACTTGCTGAGGAGTTCAACTGATGATGAAGGTACATGCTTTATAGCAGTCTCACTTAAGATTAGCTCCTTAATGCTGCTTGAAATTTCTGGGAATGCATTCAAATTTTTGCAACCACCAAGATCCAGAACTTCAAGAGCTTCTAGAAATCCACTTCTACTATTTGGAAGAAGAGTTATGCTTTTATTGTTTACAAAACTCAGTGACCTTAACTTGCCCAATTGACTTCCATAAATGGAGGGAACTTTAATCAAACTGCAAAAACAATTAACAATGGTACTCAATATTCCATTTGTATATTGAGATGCCACTGAATTTTCCTGTAATTAATACAAATAACATAAGTTTAATCAACTATAGTGCAGTATTAGTTTCAACTTTTATTATAAAAAGAATAAAAAATTAAATACCTTGACTTCTGTGTGCACTTCTTTTATGTTGCTGTTGGGCAATCTAAGTATCGTAAGATTTTCTGGTTGGAAATTAGGTGGCAAGGATTCCAGTGGATATTTATCCCAATAAAGATACCTTAACTTGTTGGGAAGATAATCAAGACCTTGAAGGAGATGTAGATTACTTTTTTCAACCAAGCTTCTATTAAAATAGATAAACTTAAGATTAGGCATCTTCATGAACACTTTGGAATTTAAATTTATCTCTCTTATCTTGCTCACGTTAAGCATTATGCTTTCCAATACTTCGGCTTCCTAATAAACAACAACAAACATTTACTTAAGTTATTATAGTAATAAATAACTGCTTTCAGTAAACAAAATATATAAGAAATTGTTAATAACAAAATGGAATATTTCAAACATCTTCAAGATCTTACCTTATTCTCCACAAATAGTTTATAAATGTCTTCATGATCCCATAATCTACTACGTCGATTCGGATACTTAGATTCTTGACGAACGATCTCCTTTCCCATTTCTTGTAATAAATCATGCATTTGCAACATGTTGTGATTGAAAAGAGTAGAAACAGTTACAAGGCATTTGTCTGCAAGAACAGTTAATATAATGTCGATATTGAACCTGCTGTTTTTGTATATTTGTCTCAGAATATTTGTGTTAACTTCTGATTGCCACACATGTTTGAAGAAGCATGCAATGTCAAGAAAGACATCTTTCTCCACCCTATTTAAGCCATTGTAACTAACTTGTAGCGCACTTTGAATATTCATATTCGGAACTTCTGACAATTGATTTATTGCTTTTTCCCACTCCTTTTCCTTTTTCCCAATTAAAGAGGAGCCTAAAACCTTCAAAGCTAAAGGATTACCTTGTGCATATTTAACAACTGAATTGGACAAGGACAAATAATCATCTCTGGGAATTTTTTGCTTGAAGGCACTCATCGTGAAAAGTTGAAGGGCTTCATCATAATTTAACGGTTCCACTTCATATATAAAATCAGTTCTTCCTTGAAATACTTGCTTATCTCTACTAGTGATGAAAATCACACTTTCTGAACCGAACCAACATGGATCTCCAATCAAAGACTCTATTTGTTGTGAATCATCTACATCGTCAAGAAAAATTAACATCTTCTTGCGACCAAGTCTTGCTTTAAGAAATGGTGTAGGCCCAGCAATGAAGGTATGTTTCACTGGATTTTCCTCACCCATTGCTTTTGAAACAAGTTCTTCTAGTAAATTCATCAAGCGGCCTCCTTCTGCTTGTTGTCTTATATTATATAGAAAACAACAACCTTGGAATTGATGGGACATCATATTATATATGACTTTAGCTAACGTAGTTTTGCCAACACCGCCCATCCCCCAAATTCCTAAAATACAAACCTCCAATGGCTTAATAGTAAATACCTGCTTAATTTTCTGAATGCGCGAGTTCATTCCAACCAAATTCTCAAAGTCATCCCATGTCATGGATTGGTTCAGTTTTTCCAAAATTTCTTCAACTATTTTGATAATAAGCATATGATCAGTGCTGCCAATTATGAAACACAAAATAAATGAATGAAAAGCAAAACAACCATTTATTGGATTGACCATACAAACTAAAACATACCTGAAATCCTTAGAATCAAACCCACATAGATTGGAAGCTTTGGTCAAGGCATCCCTCCACCTTCGGATCTTGTGTCCATTCTTGGGATTTTGCTCATGTTTTACAAGAGCTGCTGCAACATCATGAGACTGTTTCCTTAAATGGGAGGGATCTATCTCGTAAAAGATAGGTATGACAATCTTTCCATTGGTTTCATGACATTTAATGATCTTCACAAGTTCATCTAGACACCAGGTGGAAAGTGCATAGTTTTTCGAGAAAACGAGGACAGCAACAGTAGAATCTTTGATTGCTTGTGGAAGTGACCGGGCAATTTCTTCTCCTCTTTTGAGTTCATTGTTGTCAAAGAAGGTTTGGAGATCCTTTTGGCACAATGCAGCATAGAGATGGCTGATAAAATTTCGACGAGTGTCTTCACCCTTGAAGTTCAAGAAGACGTCGTACTTGCATGGTTGAGAGGCCAAAGAAGAAGTGGTAGAAGAAGAAGCCATTATTGTTGCACCAAGAGAGTAACCACACCAAAACTTTCGTGCATTATTTAACATAAAAATCCATTACCTTGAAGTCGTCCTTCGAATTAAACTTTTTGGTCTCCAATGACTTGAAGTCATCCTTCGAATTAAACTTTATGGTCTTTTCTTGTTGATTATGAAGCATGCATGAGCTTTCTGCGGGACCAACATACCGAAATTTTCTCCGTTTTACATGGCTTAGATAAATGAGAAGAGCCTTTTGCTGTTTAAGTATAAACGGTGATGATAATAATACAAGTTATATATATATACAAGTGATAAAGATACAATAAATAAAATCTAATCTTAATCAAATCAATTATCTTAACTAACAAATATTATCTAATACGCCCCGCACAAGCTAAAGGATGCCAAGAAGAAAGCTTAATCTTGGAAGCAAAATGATAAAATAGTTGCTTGGAGAGGCTTAGTTAATCAGATGAAGACAAAATTCCAACACTAACTTTGTTTTTAGCAATGAGATCACGGACAAAGTGAAAGTCAATTTCTACATGTCTAGTGCGAGCAT
Source organism: Erythroxylum squamatum (assembly GCA_025629845.1). NCBI lineage: Eukaryota > Viridiplantae > Streptophyta > Magnoliopsida > Malpighiales > Erythroxylaceae > Erythroxylum > Erythroxylum squamatum. The sequence goes on from JAOTBA010052247.1 coordinate 6,480, forward strand.
GAAACATTGGAGGATAAGAAAATTGCACTAACATTGTCACACCAAATATGAGGAGGAGCGGTAAGAGTTACATGTAATTAATGAAGAAGCTTCGTAAGCCACTTAACCTCAACACAAGCATTCGCAACGGCCTTGAATTCAGATTCGGTAGAGGATCGAGCCACCATGTGTTGCTTGGCAGACTTCAAAACTAACAAATTATTGCCAAGAAAAATTAAAAATCCTCCAATCGATCAACGATCATCAAGACAACCTGCCCAATCTGCATCACTGAAAACAGTTAATATATCTATAGCCCCACGAGAAATCAATGGTGACATTGTTATTGTACCCTTTAAGTATCCGAGTAAATGCTTGAGAGCTTGAAAATGAGTAGAAGTGGGCTGATGAAGAAATTGGCATAACTTATTTACAACAAAAGAAATGTCTGGACGGGTGAGAGTAACGATTTAATGCTGATTGAATGTTTAAACTTTAAATATATTTTTTTACCGGTTTACTTTTAAAACATTTCTCAAATATTCGACTTTCCTACTCCAATGTATACGTCCAAGATAGAAGAAGCTGAATGAAATGGGAGGTCATTGAGTCAAGTTCGAGGAGACTTCGTAGATGGCGTGACCTGTACGAACTATGCTTTTTCTTTCTAAGATTCTTTTTCCCCACTCCAGTGTCTACATCGAAGATAGAAGAAGCTGAATGAAATGAGAGGTCATTGCGTCAAGGCGTAACCTGTACGAACTATGCTTTTTCATTCTAAGAATCTTTTTTCCTACTCCAATGTCTACGTCGAAGATAGAAGAAGCTCAATGAAATGAGAGGTGATTGCATGCGTCAAGTTCAAGGAGACTTCGTAGATGGCGTGACCTGTACGAACTATGCTTTTTCATTCTAAGGTTATTTTCCTGTCATTAGTTACGACTTATGTCGTTATGATCTAGCAATCATGCAAAAACTTTATCAGTATTAAGCTAGTTTGGTAAACAGCTTATTACCTATTTTTTAGCCGATTGATACAAATTAACTATTTGACCATCTTCAAAAGTTAATAAATGTATTTAGTGAATGGTTGACTCACCGGAACGCGTGAAAGTCTTTTTACAATTTTCTCAAAGCGAGAACCTCTAAATGAGCAGAGCATTTTTACATTTACAAATAACATGAGCATGTTAGACATGTGTGGATCAATGTTTGTAGACATATCTGTATCCATGATTTCTTGTTCTTTCTGTAAAGCTTTTTATTCCCTCTCTTCTTTCTTTCTTTAATGTGTTCCTTCAATGGTTCAGAATGACTATTCAATAAGTTTTTAAACTTATATAGCACCACCAACCAACTTGTCATTTAGTAATTAAAAGAGAGAAGAAAAGGGTCGTTGACTCATTTAAGATCCATTATTTAATACCTAATAAATATTATTTTGGGTGCTTTTCGTGAGACTCAAATCTATAAGTTACATGATGAAGATTGCCCAGGTCATGTAAGGAAAACTCTTGTGACAATTGAGAAATAATAGATGAAACAAGGTGAGCATTATTGCCAGTGATGACCAAATCATTAATGTAGACTAGGAGAAAACACAAGTTGCTACCTGCATTAAAAATGAACAATGAAGAATCTGCATAAGAACCAACAAAACCAATAATGGTTAAAAAAACTCACCTCTAAAAACTAAACCTCTTGGAACCTTCAATTTTCTCCTTTGTTAAATTGCTACAACCTACATGGAATTATTTCTGGTACAGAACTAGTACCCCCTAAAGAATTATTCAACTCCTCTACAAACCAAATGGAACCAAATTCAACTTATTTAGCTTGGTTTTTTAAAGATCAAATCCTGTTTTCTTGGCTATTATCTTCCATCACCGAGGAAGTTTATCCACATCTGATTGGACTTACAACTTCTGCAAAAATTTGGAATGATTTAGCTGCTGCATATGGAGTTGTGAGTCATGCTCAACAAACTCAATTGTTTATCAAACTTCACAACCTTTCCAAGGATGACAGTCTGTCTCTGAATATTTGTATCAAGCTAAATCTATTGTTGATTCTCTGAGCCTTGCAGGTCAATTTATTTCTCCAGCTGAATTTAATGCTATTGTCTTTCAAAAACTTGGAGCTGAATATAATGGGATTATTGGCGAATTACAGCAAAGATCCACACTGATTTCCTTCAATGAACTACATGGCCAATTAGTTGCCTATGAATTATTGCTTAAAGCTCAACAAGTCTCTTTACCAATAGTGAATATGGTTCAATGTTGCCATTCTTCTCATTTACGTGGTAAAGGCCGTGGGAGCAGAGGCAGATAGGGTTTTATTTCTTCTTCATCTTCTAAAAGAAATTCTTCACGACCAGCTTGTCAAATTTGTGGTTATAATAATCATATAGCTATTGATTGTAGACATCGTTTTGACAATAATTTTGTGCCACGGACTCGGACACGAGGATAATAGCATAATAGACACATGCCAACTTAAGCAAATTTATCTGTGACTATTCCTACCTCTTCACAGGATGACCAATCCTTTACTTGCACCCTAATACTGGTGCAAATCATCATGTCAATGATCAATCACAATAATCAAAGAATAAGTGCGAAAAAAAGAAACACACACAAATTTACGTGGTTCACCAAAGTTTGGCTATGTCCACGGCTGCTAGAGTTTTATTTTTCACTGTGAATTGTTTTCGACATTCGTACACTAGGAGACTAATCCAGTCAACCCAACCATCTTCATTCTCCATGCCAATGTACCCAACAATCTCACCTAGCTGCAACATCTCCCATGCTATAGTAGAAGACCAACTGAGTTCTTGCACAACCCAAGTTTCCTAGCATCCATACCTTTAGTCAACATGCCCGCTGGATTCTTAGCACCATCAATCTTCTTCAAACACATCTCACCTTCTTCCACTAAACTGCGAGTGAAATGGTACCTGCGTCGGATATGCTTAGTTCTAAAATGATACACTAGGTTCTTCACCAGCTGTATGGCACTCTGACTATCAATGAAGAGAACCTTGTCATGCTGCTTCTTGCCCAACTCTTCCAAGTAATCAGTCAACCATATCATCTCCTTACCAGCTTCAGCTATTACAACATATTCAGTCTCTGTAGATGACATAGAGACACACTTCTGAAGTTTAGACATCCAGCTCACTGCAGTCCCATCTATAGTGTAGACATACCCAGATGTACTCTTGCTTGAATCCACATCTCCACTAAGATAAACATCAACAAAACCCTCTAGTACTACTTTGCCATTCCCATAACAAAGTGAGGTGCTAACTGTTCCTTTCAAGTATCTCAAAAGCCACTTCACTACTTCCCAATGCTCTTTCCCTGGATCTGACATGTATCTGCTCTGTGCTATATCAGGCCTAGTGCAGACCATAGCATACATCAAACTCCCAACTGTAGAAGCATCAGGCAATTTTTCCATGTGCTCATGTTCCTCAGCTGTCTTGGGTGATTGCTCCTTTGACAATTTGAGATGGTTAGCCAAATGTGTGCTTCTGGGCGTAGCATCATCAACTCTGAACCTAGACAACACCTTCTCAACGTATTGCTCCTAAGACAGTTTTAGAATTCCAGCAGGCCGGTCTCGGGAAATCCTCATCCCTAGAATCTGCTTTGCTACACCCAAGTCTTTTATCTCAAACTCTGATGACATTCTCCCTTTAAGATTATTTATCTCCTCTATACTTGAACCTGTAATCAACATATCATCCACATACAAGAGTAAAATAACAAAGGAATCAGTAAACTTCTTAATGTAACAACACTGATTCTTTTCACTCCTGTGAAAACCGTTTCTGAACATAAAAGAGTCAAACTTCTTGTACCACTGTCTTAGAGCTGCTTCAATCCATACAAACTCCTCTTGAGCTTACACACCATGTGTTGCTTACCAGGAACCTCATATCCCTCAAGTTGCTGCATGTAGATTTCTTCCTCCAAATCTCCATGTAAAAATGTTATTTTTACATCCATCTACTCAACGTGCAAGTCCTCTGCTCCAACAATACTCAGCAAAATTCTGATTGTAGTTAACTTCACAACAAGAGAGAATATTTCAGTGTAGTCAATACCTTTCCTTTGTGAATATCCCTTAACTACCAATCGAGTCTTGAACCTAACTGTACCATCAGTTTCATTCTTAATCCTGTAGACCCACGTGTTCAACAGAGCTTTCTACCCTGCAAGAAACTCAGTTAATTCCTAAGTATCATTCTTCTCAAGTGACCATATCTCATCATCCATGGCTTGCTCTCACTTGATTGAATCCTTCATATGCAAAGTCTCATCAAAGGATGCTGGTTCCCCTCCATCAGTCAACAACAAATAATGCAAGGATGGTGAATACCTGTCTAGTGACCTGGTAACTCTGGTAGATCTCCTCAACACTGGCTCAGGTGTGACTGGTTATTGTTCTGGTTCTGCAACAATATTTTCTAGATTTTCCTGCAATTCAACCTCAACTCCCACTTCTTTTGCATCTACAGATCACACTCCAAACTTGTCCTTATACAGGACATTCTTATCAAATGTCACATCACAGTGTCTCAAGATCTTTCTATTCTTGTCATCCCAAAATCTGTATCCAAACTGATTCGAACCATACCCAATGAAATAGCACTTCAAAGCCTTTGCATCAAGCTTGTTTCTTGTCTCTGGATCAACATGAACATAGGCAGCATACCCAAAAGTCCGTAGGTGAGTAAACTTAACCTCCTTACCTGACCAAACCTCTTCTGGCATCTTGAAATCTAAAAGAATTGAAGGTCCTCTATTTATCAAGTATGCGGATGTGCTCACTGCATCTGCCTAAAATGTTTTTGGTAGCCTAACATGTAATCTCATGCTTCTTGCTCGCTCATTCAACATTCTGTTCATCCTTTCAGCAATCCCATTCTATCTTGCCTTGAAAGGGACTTTCCTGGTGCACCTGATTCTCTCATCAGCACAGAACTTCTTGAATTCTGCAGAATCATACTCTCCACCATTATTTGAACTTAGGCATTTGATCTTCAACCTAGTCTAATTTTCAACTTCATCCTTCCACCTCTTAAAGGTAACAAACACATTTGACTTATGTTTTAGAAAGTAAACCTATACCTTCCTGCTGAAGTCATTAATGAAAACGTAGTATCTCAACCACCAAGAGAGGAGACTGGTGATGGCCCCCACATATCTGTGTGTACTAGTTTTAACTGTTTTGCCTTTGGTTCTCTGCTAGCCTTTGTAAAACTAACCCGTTTATGCTTTCCCAGAACACTACTTACACAAAAATCCATATCAACAGATTTCAAACCTTATAGATACCACTTTGAAGCTAACATCTTCATCCCCTTATAACTCATGTGTTGATAGGATTGAATTATCTTATATTATCTTATGTATTTCTATGTGATTTCAATCCTATTTTTAAGATAAAATGCTTAACTAATGTTCAATTTATGTTTATTGCTAAGTTGGATATGTTAGTTTTTATTTGAAAAAAAAAAGACAAGATTCTAAAGCAATTAGAGCTTAAATGTTTAACAAGAAAAAGGACACTTTCTTAGTACAATTTGGAAGTAAAAAGAAGAAGGTTTATCATTTTTGCATGTAACATTGGACTTAAATAGTTGAAGTAAACGACACTACTACATATTCTAAACGCTGAGCAAGACAGCAGCGTTGGAAGCACGCAGCAACATGTAGAACGCTGGAGCAAATTAAATCAAAGCTGAAGGAAATCACGCAAGTCACGCAAAAATCAGCAACAAGAGAGAGCAATAAAACAGACGTCCCACAGGAAGACACGGCAGCAGGGATTTTAGGAGAACGACGCAGCATGGAGTAAAAAATTAAATGAGGAGCTGTGAAGGCAACACGCGGGACGACACTACAGGAGAAATTCACGCAATGCAGAGGACGCTACAAGGGTTTTTATGGGATGCATTAAATTGTCAAAAATTAACTACAGTAGACATGCAAAAATGTAAAAGAGAGGACACTAGAGAAATAAATCAGCAGGCAATTAAATAGCAAGGGACACGCGAGGGCAACGGAAGTGACGGACAGAAAATTAGCTAGACAGGCGAAAATGAAATGAATTGGGAGCAACAGGTGGACCAGTAAAATGGAAGCACAAGGTGATTAGCGTGGATGAGGATTTTGCTTAACGTATTAAAAACGCAAGTGAGAGCTACAGGAGATTAAGAAGGCGAGAGGGCTACACGCAGAAAAAGGAGGCGCACAACAGAATAGGGCCGGCACAAAATACAAGCCACAGAGACAAGCAATAAAGACGCAGGCGTAACAAGCAAAAAGGAGGAGCAGAGGCGTGAAGGCAGCTGGTGCAGCTGCTGCGGCTGCTTCAGCTGTGGCCGGCTGCTGCTGCTGTGGCTTGGAGACTTTGGAGAGCCGACGCTAACGTGGGAAAGAGCAGCAGAAAGGTTTTAAGTGTGGCAAAACTTAATTGTCTTATC
>JAOTBA010052259.1:0-12955 GCA_025629845.1 Erythroxylum squamatum
AATCAAAATTAATAATTACAAAACTAAAGTGTTCAATCTATTACATAACGATTGGGTCATGGGCATAATTCCAACATGAATATGTTAACAAAGTAATAAATCTAAGGTAAATTTAAAAAAAACACTATGAACGTGTAAAAGATCATTCAAATTTATTTTATTAACACTCAATTTCAACTATTATTGTGATGAATAATAATATCAGATAACATAAGAACAAGTTAAAATTTTAATTTAAGAGAAAAGTAAAAAATATAAAAAAGAGAAAAAATTAGAAGAAAGAAAACTAAAAGATGTTAATAAAATTCTCTTTTTTTCTATTATAAGAACACTATTAAGATTAAAAAAAGAATTCCAAAGTATAAGAAAAAGAAAAAGAAATTAATCTTTAAATAACACACGAGAGGAAAATAAATTATGTTTACCTTTTATTTTATTTCTAAATTAATAGATAAAATCATTTGTTTTAATGAATAATTATGTTAAATTTATGTCAAATAAATTCATAACACATAATATTAGTACACGGTAGCAGGGAAAGAAATGAAAAATGATTTATAATAGTTTGACTAAATAACTTTTAGTTTATATTTGTTCTCCGAAATTTATTCGAGAATTCATTATTTTCTTCTTTAAATTGTAAAGAGAAACGTTTCATACGATATCTTCTTTCTTATTAGTGAAGAAGAATTCTTACAAATGTTTTACTGTCACTCGTTAAAAGAAACCCTTTAAAAATCTTACAAAAAGTCAATAAGAACCCTTACAAAATTTATTTCAAGTAATTTCTCTAATTATAACAACTGCATAACTATACAAATAAAAAAATCTCTCTTTTATATATATATATAAATGGAAAAAGGATCAATATATATTATTTCATATATATTATGTTGCATATATACTTACTTTACTCTCGTTTGATTACTTAATTTGCTCTTTTAGGCAATAGAGCCAAATTAGACCCAAATGTTTTTACAAAAATTCAATTCAAACTCTAATATTTTTGTAAGGCCCCAAAATATATCCTAGTTGAAATGATACATGTTTATGAAAGTACATGTGAGACAGGAGTTAAAATTGTGCAATGATTTGAATGTGAAGGCATATGACTTGAATTTTAGTATTGATGGACTATCGTTAGTAAATTGGAATTAATTGAAACCATTAGAGAATTGAGGTATTCAAATGTATATTTGAACTAAGAAAATTATCAAGTGGCAAGTTAAATTAGTACATGGAAATTTGAATGACTAAGCCTAAGAATTAGTGACATTTGGCATAGCTAATATATTGATATTTGACACCATTTAATGTGTGACATTTGGCAGCATAATAAAAGGACAAGTGACTTAATTAAAGTGTTACAAATGGTAGCTTAAATGGTGGGCAAATGGGCTTTATGCCTTGGTGTTAAGTGGCATGTGAAGCTAGTGACACCTAATTGGTGATGAAGCAAGTTTATGTCGAGGTAAATCCAGCTTTGTCCATTCTTCACCTTACTTCCTTCTCTCCATTGAAACTCCCATTTTCTCTCTAACTTCTGAAATTTTTACTGGACTTTGGATTGTCATCACTTGAATTTTGGTAAGCTACTGAATCTAGAAAAAGGTTCTACTAATTTTCTGTACTATTGCTATGTCAATGCTGAAAGTTGCACATTAAACTTAGGTATGTGCTGGTTGTTTAGAAGCTTGGTTTAGCTGGATTCTTTGAGTTGAATTTGAAGTTTAGTGAGGTAAGGGAATTATAAACTTGGTATTATGTTATAACATGTATTGTTTGATGTTTGAAGTGGATAAAATGTGTACTAAATTAAGAAAGAATTGACGTTAGAAATTTGATACGTGCTGGATACTTGTTAGAAGGAGTAGTTCCACTGGACAAGTATCGGTATTTTATCCATATTTTGACCTGTAGATATCCAAATGGGATTATTTTAAATTCAGATTAAACTAGATATATATATCTACAAATTTCATGAAGAAATTGAATTTGATTTTCGTCACTAAGGGTTTTGAAAATTGGATTGAATTTGAGTTCTGGTTGCTGTCCACGGTTGAGAACAGTTTGTAGTATTTTGGGTATAACTCTCGTAATAATGAACCAAATTGTATTATCTTTATTTAGTTTGAAACTTAATACATATAGGAAAATTTTTTAATAGAACATATTGCCTAAAAACATCAGTTTCTAGGTCAGAATGGCCATACAAAACTGATCTAAAAAGTTGTCTTGTGAAAACAGCTGTGTGGAGGTTTCAGATTACTTATCCCACAATTATGGGAAATGATTAGGAAGGTGAAAAAATGGGGTTTTGTTCAATTGATGAACTATATAAGGTTAAGTTAACTTAATTTAATTATGCATTATTAATTGGGATGATAATATAAAGAATGTATGGTTTAAAAATGATAAATACAATATTGAATTACTTGGTATGTTCATGAATGAATGAGTTCCAAAGGCTTATGTTTTATGAATTCGATATGCATGTTTGTGAATTGGGAATATAAATTACATAAGGTACATTCTTAATTTCTTAGTAGCTTAAGAAACTAACAAACTTGTATATATGGTGTAACATCTTGTTACTTATGATAAGGTTAAAATAGTGTTTATAAATTAGGAAGCATAATTCATGTTTATGCATAATGTGGCATACACATACACGAGAATATTGATTTTTGCACATTAATATGTTTATACATGCATTCATTGACATTTCCAGGTAAAATTGATTTTAAATGGGAATTGTGGATTTTACTATCTTGAAAATTAACATTGAGTTGGGTTGTATTAACATTGACTTGGCAATTTTGGTAATATTTCGGGTATTTTAAAAATTTGGAGTATTTTTGGATTAGGAAAAATGTAAAAATATGGACCAATTATAGTATGACACGTGGACTAATGAATTAGTGATAAATGGCCTACATGCATTGATGACGTGTGGCAATGAATTAGTAATACACGTAGTCACGTGTTTAGGAAAGAAAATTTTCTGCAGCTTGTGTTGTTCTTCATTTGGTTTGTTTATCGCCGAAAACTCTCTTTCAATTGTTCATCTATCACTGAAACACCAAACTATTCATGTTTGAGTATTGGTTGTTGATTCTTACATCATAGTAAGAATTTCATTCCATATAAAGAGTGCTTGTTACTGTTTATTCTGGAATTTCTTCACCCACCGAAACCACTCTCACTGCTGGGAATTTAGCTAACTCAAGTAAGTTGAGTTTTAAGTTTTATGGTTTTGTAAATGGAATCTTGATAATGTTTGAATTGGACTGAAATGGTGTTGTTAATTGGAGCAAAGATGAAAATGCAGAAAAATGATGAAATGTGTGAATGGTGATCTATTTTAATGTTTGGGTTTTAATCTGGGATTTTGGATATGTTTGTGAATGATTGGAGTTGAAATGGAAGTAGAAAAGATTATTTATGCATAAGATGTGTTAGCTGTAAAAGGTAGGAGTTAAAAATCTGGAAAAAGTGAAAAAAGAATTTCTGGAGTATGATAGTTGTAATGTTTCCACTGAACATGCATCTATATTTTAGTTATATCTTGATCTGTCAACATCCAAATGAGATGATTTTAAGTTTAAATTAAACTAAAGACATATGGCTATATTTTTCATAAGAAATTGAAATTGAATTCTATCTTTAAGAGTTTCAAAATTTAGCTTGAAGTTGACCTTTTGGATTCTGTCGTGGTTTGGAAATAGTTTGTAGTTTGTTTGGAATAAATTGTAGAATACTGAACCAAATTGCATGAAATTAGTGTCATTAGAAACTTAAGATATAAATGAACAAATTTTCAGAAAAATGTTTTGCCTGAATCCTTCATATTCCTTATTAAAATAACCATGAAAGATTGACCTGAAGGTCCGTTTTGAGAAAAGTCAGAATGAAGTTTGAATAAAAGGATAGTGCACGATCGTACTTGGGTCATTCAAGGATTGCACGATCAGGCACAAGCACGATCGTGACAATGGAGGATCAACTGGAATTGCACGATCATGCACAAGTACCATCGTGCACAGTAAAGGTGCAGTGATTTTTGACAGTTTTAAACATCCTTCACTCTTTTGGCCATAACTTCTTCTTCCGACATCCAAATGACTTGATTTTTGAACCAACAAACTCATAACACATTGTTCTGCCTCTCCAAAAAAATTTATGGCCATAAAAATTCGTTTGGAAAAGATTGATTGATGAATTTAGGATGAAAATGATAAAGTGTGCTAGAATATGATAAATGGAGTGTCTTCACTGAACATGCTTCGGTATTTTGGCCATATTTTGATTTGTAGATTTCCAAATGGAATTATTTTTGATTTATATTAAACTAGAAATAAATTTCTACAAATTTCTTGAAGAAATATAGTTTCATTTCTGTCTATGAGAATTCCAAAATTTGGCCTGAAGTTGAGTACAGAGTACTATTATAGTTAAGAACAGTCCAAAGTATTTTGAGTATAACTTTCAGAATAGTGAATCAAATTGTATGATCTTGGTGTCCTTAGAAACTTAAGACATGGGAGAAAAATATTCGAAAAGGATGTGTTATCAAATTACTTCACTTTCCTGAGGATAATAATCATGCAAAGTGGACCCAAAAGTATGTTTTTAGACAAATCTGGATTGATCAATTGAGTATTGATTTATGAATGAGTTTTGTGAAAAGAATATGATAAGGAACCCAGAATTGTCACGAACATGCATTGTATGTATTCAGTATACATGAATGTGCATAAATGAATTCATAATTGTGCAAATAGTGATATGTGTATGTACTATGTGTTATAGAGGAGCACATTGAACGACAACATCCAGACATTGCCTGGACTTCAAGGTAATAACTTTCTAGAGTGTACTGTGAGTAACCTAAACAGTCTCACTTAATATTTGTTTGCTATAAATTCTGTACTAAATGTGGAACAAATTGTTTGTACTGATTCTGAACATAAAGATCCGAAGATTCTGATTAATGAATGTGATATTGAAGTGTTCCTTGAATGTGAATTTGGTGAAATATGTGTTACTCAACATGTTTGTTGAATGCCGGATTAATGTTCGATGATATATATATATGGGACTAAAAATGTGATTGAATGGGAATGAGATTGAGATTGGGAATGATTGAAATTATAATTGATTGAATATGAATATTATACATTTCATACAAGAATGTGTGATCAATTAAAGATAATTGTGACACGAGTAACCACCGAAAATGAGCTTAAACCTCCAGAATGTGGTATAAAGCCAAAGGCTCAATATGTACAATGAGCGTTGTATCCGCAATGGGTAAGGGACAGTAACAATGAGCTCGAAATCCACAATGGATACGAGATAGTTTAGGCACTTAGTCACACCAATGAAATAATTGAAAGTGGGTCACATATGCATTATGTATACACTTAATAAGTGTGATTGAGTGATTGATTGATTGAATTGTAATGTGGACATGTAATTGAATGAGATTGGGTATGTGGAATAAATGTTATGAGGTGCAATTTGCAACATGAAAAGATGTGAAATTATCTGCTTATATGACTTGATATGTGGCATGAATTGGGTGAACCATCGAGGAAGGTTACATCACTGAGTTCGCAAAACTCATCAAAATTGCAACGTTGTATTTTCAGGTCCGAGAGAGGACACTAGAGAAAGGGAGACTCTATAAGAAGATTGATTCTTGTATTTTGTGAAGCAATGAATCAAAGGTCGATTAGCTGAGACTAATGAGTTAGATAGAAGTTTTTGTAAAATTCCTCATGTAATATACTTAGTTTTGACATTGTATATATTTGAATGGTTTTGTAAATCACAAAGTAAGTTTGGTTTTTATGGAACGAATGAGGAATTTAGTTTGATTTTAAAATTTGGTTACTTTATGTGTATCAGATGATGCCATGATTAAGTTGGACATACGTTTACTCTAACATACCATTATTATAGGTTATGTATTCGAATGTCCACAGGGTGTTCCGGTATATACTTTATGGTTGTGGGGTGTTACATATGATACCAATAATTATCTAGAGGACTCTATATACAATATACAAGGTCATTTTTTGCATTCCTTTTATACCTCCTTTAGGAGTAATTATCAATATATATATATATAAAACCTAATTGAAATGGTTAATTATAATTGCTTGGGTCAATTAACTTGTATATATGGTACCAATAATTTTCTAGAGGACTCTATATACAATATACTAGGTCATATTTTGCATTCCCTTTATACCTCCTCCAGGAGTAATTTTCAATATATATATATATATATAATTATCTAGAGGACTCTATATACAATAAACTGGGTCATTTTTTGCATTCCTTTTAAACCTCCTCTAGGAGTAATTTCAATATATATATATAACCTAATTGAAATGATTAATTATAATTGACTGGGTCAATTAACTTGTATATATGGTACCAATAATTATTTAGAGGACTCTATATACAATATACGGTGTCATTTTTTTCATTCCTTTTATACCTCCTGTACGAGTAATTTTTAATATATATATATATAACCTAATTGAAATGGTTAATTATAATTGATTGGGTCAATTAACTTGTATATATGGTACCGATAATTATCTAGAGGACTCTATATACAATATACGGGGTCATTTTTTGCATTCCTTTTATACCTCCTGTACGAGTAATTTTCAATATATATAGCTATAATATATAAAACTAGGTAAGCTTCCTTCCAAATATTTCTTAAGGCATGTGTGAGCTATCATCTCTATCTTATTTAAAGGTCTTCTCGCACAAGAAAAGATTAGATTCCTCATTCTTGTTTTGTGAACTAGTAGTAAGAGATGATGTTCATATTCAAGTTAAGCTAGATTCTCATCCACTTAAAAAATTCCTTTTTATTTGAATTATGCTCTTCTCCTACTTGTGAAAGCATCATTTGTTATGCTTCTTTCATAGGTAGTGATGGTGGATCCAAAGGTTATCTCCATAACTGCTTGATCCCCTTTAGTGAGTGTGTGTGTGTGTATATATATATATTGAAAATTACTCTTGGAGGAGGTATAAAAGGAATGCAAAAAATGACCTAGTATATTGTATATAGAGTCCTCTAGATAATTATTGGTACCATATATACAAGTTAATTGACCCAGTCCAGTATAATTAACCATTTCAGTTAGGTTAAGAAACTAACTAAGCTTCCTTCCAAACATTTCTTAAGGCATATGTAAGCTATCATCTCTGTCTTATTTGGAGGTCTTCTTGCACAAGAAAAGATTAGATTCCTCATTCTTGTTTTGTGAAACCAGTAGTAAGAGATGATGTTCTTATTCAAGTTAAGCTAGATTCTTATCCACTTAAATAGTTCCTTTTTCATTTGAATTATGCTCTTCTCCTAGTTATGAAAGTGTCATTTGTTATGCTTCTTTCATAGGTAGTAGATGGTGGATCCAAAGGTTATCTCCATAACTGCTTGATCCCCTTTAGTGAGTCTCCTATCCCTTTGCATTTTGTCTATGATGTTTCTAAAATTTAAATTAGGATCATCAATGAGTGTTTTTGCCCTAATTACACTCCAAATCTCTTATAAGATTTAGTTGAAAAATTGATGATCTGTTGTTTTTTAGGCTCGTTTACATAATGCACACACATCATCCGTGTTGAGAAGCTTTAATCTATCTAAGGTAAGTAGTCTATTCCTATTTTGGAGAGTAAGTTTTTACTCCAAATTGTTCTCCATTTGACCAAACTAGGACCCTTGTCTTTAAAAAATTCTTTAGTTGGAAGGTTGGTGAAAACTCATGTATGATGCCCTATCCAAATAAATTCTTCTTACCTCTCAAAATTAAGGCTATAGTAAGGTATGTAGGCATGCATAAAGGCAAATGCTCCCTATCATTGGTCTTGATTGATCCACACATCCACTTTAGAGTTTAGGGGAATTCCAATAACAAGTAATGTAGGATTGGGCTGCTATAAATTGGTTCTAATTTATTATAATTATCAAACAATAGGAAGCAGTTGTTCATTCCCTATTTTGCATTTAATTTTGTTTCCTAATTCATCTATGATCCTCAGTAGGTCTCTTATAAACCAAGATCTCATAGAACTACTCTTTAACCCTTAAAGACTTTTTCCTTTAAGATGTCTTTATCAATTCATTTAGCCCATAAAGAGGATTTATTGTTTAATAGATTTCATACCATTTTTGCTATATAGACTTTGTTGCTAATGCCCATGTAAGTGATTCCTAACCCTCCTTCCTTATGGGCTTACATATATCTTTCGATGAAACCTTGCCTAAGAATCTTCCTTCCTTGCCACCAACATAAAGGTACCTCTTTGTATTTTTTAATATATTTAATTAGGCATTTAGAAAGAAGGAAATGAGCGGCCCAATATATTTGTAGGGAGCTTAAAACTGATTTGACAAGTAACACTGTCCCAGCTGCAAAAAGGGACCTGTTGCACCAGCTTTTAACCCTTTTTAAGAATTTTTTCGGAAAGAGGGATGATAATTTCTTTTATAGTTACAAAAAGCCCTAAACATTTAAAAGGGTGGTTGGGTTGTTGAAGCCCCCAAAATAATTATGATATTCCAAACTTCTTGCAGTAGTTGTAGAACCAGGTCGAATCCCTAGAGGACTAAACACTAGTTTCTTAATTTCAAGTACTAAAATTAAAAGGGGGGGGGGGGGGGTTGTTTAAGTAACACAATAACTAAAATTAATAAGAAATCAAATTAAATAAACAAAATATAAAAGTGAGAAAGTCAAGATTACCAAACTCTGATTCAAGGGAAAGAGCTATTCTAATTGTTCCATTGATCATTGGTTTTAAAAAATATTTTCATAATTCAAGCAGTTAGTCATAAACATATTATGATAGTCGTAATAAGTCTAAAATTTTCCTAAATTAATTGGTTCAAACCCGACATTCAAATCAAAACTTATCATCCATTGATTGGTTGTGATAGCGTTCTATATCAAATAAATGATAGCAATAAGCTTAGTTAAAAAGACTAACCCTAAATTAAATAATCGAGATAGCTGCAATTATTCAGCTTAGTTTTCTTATTTATTATAAGTTAAATATGGAAATTTATAAATAACCTATTTGCTACTTGTACCAATCCTTTATGTCAATTACGGATCATTGAAATCATGAATAGTGATAAAATAATCAATATTAAATTAAATTGTCAGATTAATCAATATTAATCATTCATGAAATATGAGAACTCAAAATAAAAAAATACTTGAATTAAAACATGAATAAAAGTTAAGAACACAAACCTCATAAAGTTACAACTAAAATGTTGAATCCCCTTAAATCAGAATGATTGAGTTTAGCTGCACATGACTTTTGCTCCAATAACAAAAATAGAAGAAAGATATAGAATTGTGAAAAAAGTAAGAAGAGAGAACCTTTTGTTGTGAGGAACATCGCTTTTATAGGGTTTTCTGATCTAATCCTATTCTAATTCTATCTTGTAAAGATTTTTATCTAAAATAAATTCAAATTCCTACATGATAAGGATAAAAGAAAGTCTCCTAGTTAAATTCCAACTCTTCAAGTGATCAATCTTATCCACTGCAACAATCTCTTCAATTTATCCAAACTTTGTAATTATTACCAATAATGTCCCAATTTGATGCAATCTCCACTTTTCATCTCCTAAAATAAAGCAAACATTAATTTTAATATTTAAGCACTAAAATAAATTCAAAATAAAATAATATGTCAAAATAAGATCTTATCAAATTCCCCCATATCGGACTTTTGCTTGTCCTCAAGCATACATCAATTTCAATATATTAATCATCTTCGTAACAACTTCTCATCTTGTTTCATGTCATACAGAAATATCCAAAAGCTAATTCACATTTAAGGGTTAAGATAAAATAATAATTGAGAGAATAAACACTTAATAGGACACATTGTTAAAGCACAACATCTCATCAATTTTATCAAAATCAAATGAACAAGACTTGACACCCTCACAAGGATTTCACTCTATATGCTTAAAGTGTTTAGGGTTTATTGAGCTCTCAAATCAAAACATAGCAAGTTATTTCCATAAGCTTGCTCAAGAATCATATCTCCACCATTAAACAAAACAAACCTAGTGTATACATCAAAGGGACTTAATAAGGGTTGTAACGTGGCTTAGGTAAGGTGTGACAAGAAGAAACTTTTTGGCTAAATAAATTGAAGGAAATCATACAAACTTATCCACATAAGTTTCAACTCAAATCAATCCAAAATTCACTTGAATCAAATAACATCTCTTTTAATCACTTTTTCCTTTCTTTTCTTTTTGTTTTCTACATTTTTCCGAACAAAAATATCAAAGAGGAGATTTTGTTTTGTTCCTTTCTTTTTTTTCTCTCCTCCATTCTATAACAATTCAATTTGAATAATCTAATTTGTTTTTTATGGAAATAGTCAAAATCCTCTACAAATAAGTTTGATACAATTCCTTCAATTTAGGGGTTTAAAATCATTAAAAATACCAACAACAAAAAGGGTAAATTGGGCTTTTAACAAGGGTGTTATGCATGAAGAGAAAGGTTAAGGCTCAACTTATTTTTCTAGGGATAAAAATTAAGGTAGACTTGTTTAGGTAAAAAAATGGCTATCCTAAATGCCCTCATCATCTTTATACACAAGTTTATCAAAAATATGCTCTCAACACATATTCAAAAGCAAGTTCTAGCATAAACAAGCTATGTTTAATAACACATAACAAAAAGATATGTATGAGCATATATGTGATGTATACTCTTAGGCTCAAAGCACACATAGGTGTAAAAAATGCATAAAGTCTTGAACACTTTCATTCAACAAAACCAATGAGATACTTGAAATAATTTAATGGGAACACTAATAATACTTTTCTCTCTTATGCAATAAATGTTAAAGCAAAAATGTATCATAGCTTTAGGATTATTCATGAACAACAATTAGAAAATTATGAAGCTATCATGAGGAATAATTAATATATGAATCAACATATCATGAGTCTAATCACCAAAATTTCTTATTCAATAGTTCTAATCTTCTACGAAAAGTTTGGGGTCCAACAATTCTCCCTCCCTAAAAAAAAATTTCGTCCTTGAAATTCTTACCTGACTGATCTCCTCATATTTACAATAATGTCACCTAAAATTCAAAAATCCAATCACAAAGTTGGATACTTTACATCAAACATAATGCATACACTCTCAGTAGCATATTCTTCATTTCATGCTTGAGTTTCCATCAGGAATAAAACTCCAATACTCACTTTTGAATCATTTCATAATCATTTATGTTTTGTTTCTTCATTGATCATTCTTAATATAAAACTATCTGATTTGCTTAACCTAATTCAATGAAATTCTTCTCTAAAAAGACTTCTTGCTACAATCTTCTATGCTGTTCATAAAATCTTTATCAATCAACTGTTATCATCTTCGCATTATAGGTGTGTATCATCAAATTCATCCCCTTCTATCCAGAGATTTATTTCTTACAATCACCAATTTATATCTTACGCAAATGATGCTTTGATCTCCATTGGTCTTTGACAATATTTTCATTAACTCTTCTCATTTAATTCTTCATCTTTTCCTTAATCTCATTTATACTTTCTCCTTACTACATATCATTTCATTCATCTCATGAGAAGTCATTTATGTCTATTTTATTTCCCCTCTACTATTTCCTCATTTCGATCTCATTTTTCTATTGTCATCTTTTTTATCTTCCATACGCATATCCTTAATCAATTCCAAATCATAGATCCCTAATCATCATGACATTTTGATTTAATATCACAAACATATTCTTGTGCTAAATCTTAACTGTTATCACCTCAATTAAACAATCATGTTCAATTCCTAGTTCAAACTTTCAAACTCTCTTTACTTGTACTCCTTAAATCTTGTCACTTCCACCCATGTCTCTATTTTTTCAATTAATTCATGAAAACCTTTTGACATCCATATCAATTCAAAGACGTATCCATAACGGGATTCTATTACCTTATTTGCTAACATAACAAAATTTATGTCTAACATATCGGACTACACCCTATTTCTTATTGCTAAATATCTACAAACTTTCCTTACCAAACACCCTATCAAGACATAATTCCTCTGACTAAGTCTATTAGCCCAAACTCGTAACAATCGTTCTTACGATTGACACATATTTCGAAAGTTGCCCATATAAGATCCTAATACTGAGCTCTGATACTACAACTATTGGATCCCGTATTTTTCGAAACCCAACTTCTTCATAATACCACATATGCTTAAGCATGGTTCGTTGTAATTTCTTTAATCATCATCGCTTTATCTGCTTGCGAATATTATCACACTTAACTAGAACATGCATACTACCTTGTAGGGTTATTTCCATAAACCCTTAATAGACCTCATTCCACAAAGGTGGCGTGCCCACCAAAGGTCAACATCAGAAACCAACTCATGCATTGAAATAAATAAGTCAACATAAACATACACGATCGTAACTTCTTCAATCCATCATTACATTACTCAAGCAACAGAGTTTGAAAAACTTTAAATACAACATAATTCGAAATCTCAAATTTTAAAAGTTATAAGAACTACAAAATTTCAAAAATGTGGCTAAAACCTGCCTTGACTCTCTTTTTCACTCCATCTCTTGCTCATCCCCTGAAGGTGGGGACAGGAAGGGGGGTGAGCTTGGAAGCTCGTCGGCAATAGTTTATAATAAAAAGATAAACAAAACTCTTGAAAACATTTTTTTTCTTGTCTTAGAAAACTTTCTTTCAGTTCATAAAACCCTTGTTTCTTAGGCTTCCAGCCAAAACATTTATAATTCATTTACAATGCCGAAATTAATGTGTTTGCGAATCATGAATGCATCACTCACATCAACTTGTCATGAACACATAAACATATCAAATGGTTTGGGTAAGTCCAAA
>JAOTBA010052267.1:0-12954 GCA_025629845.1 Erythroxylum squamatum
TCCAACAAATATTTGTCCTAATCAGAAGTGTTGATGGTGCTAAAAAATAAGATGTTATTGATAAAATTTGGAGCTACTAACACCAATGCTCTTGTTCTATCAGCATATACTCTATGAATCATCATTGGTGCAATTTCCAGCAGAAACAGTTAAGAAGTGATTGCCATTAACAAGAAAACCGAGTGCTTGAGTTTTAGAAAAACTTGGATTTCCTTGGAAGATTAAAGTCCTAATAATCTTTTCATCAATAAAAACAAATCAGAGTTTCATGACAAACAACACAATTTTTTTCAATAATTCATGTCTATAGTAAATGCAAGTGCAAGTTTAGCAAAAGCCAGCTGCTAAAACATGAAAAATCAGTCGAAAAACATTAAAAAATCGAAGGACCCACGGCTTACCTTCGGCACCACCAGAGGAGAGACGACCTTGGCTAGTTGTCGCCGGAGAAGAGGGGGCTTGTGGTCGCCGGAGACGTAGCAGGTGGTCGGAGGCCAACGGAGGTGGAGAATCGCCGGAGGAGAGGAGCGAAAGAGAAGAGGGAGAGTCGGGCGCGCGAGGAGAGAGGAGGGGAGGGCTGACGACGATTTATATTAATTTTGGTGATGGAAACAAACCGTCGGTAGTATTAAAAAATTCCATCGTAGCATTAAGATTCTGAACCTAATTTAACGACGACGTTTTACACCATACCGACGGAATTTTTCCGTCAGCGAAAAACATTTCCTCGACACGTTTACCGATCGATTTTTAATTCCGTCCCTATTTACCGACGGTATTATATGCATCGGTATATTTTCGTCGCTACAATTTTCGGCGAACCTTTTCCGCCAACTTTAGCAACGGTTATTATTACCGTCGCAATTTTCATGTTATCTACCGACTGAATACGTGGGCCCGTCACAATTCACATACGATTGCTCTCCCGTCGGTGAACTTCCGTCGCTATTTAACAATTTTCTTGTAGTGTATATTCTCTCTTTCTATTTTCTTTATCATTACATGAGAGCTAAATGATAATTTTAAATAATGTCTATTCCAAAATTGTATTTTTTTAGTTAAATAAAAGCTTGTGTAACAATCTATCAACTCTACTCTAGCTTGTATATAGCTTTTACTTGTTTCTGATCTACGTAGGAAACATTTGTAATACTTATTTTGTTTGATTTTACTCAATATTATAAAATATCTATTTGATGAAAATATTCAACATCTCATAAGTATGCCCCAAATGAAGTATTTTGCAACTTTTGAGTAGATAACCTCTTTTTAAATGGTTAATTAAATATTTGAATGATGATATTGTGACAAGATAAACAAATATGTGCAGAAATAAAAATATATGTAACTTTCATTGCTTATGCATCTAGTATATATTTGACATAGGAACAATGTCATGGCGTTGTTAATGGAATCAAGGATGCTATTTATTGTTGTTTTGATAATGTAGTAAAAGTTGAAAGTATATATTCCCAATTTGGAAGAGAGAGAGCATTACATTCAATGGTAAAATAATTTTAATAAATATTTATTGTTATATGTGATATTTTAATTTTATTTCATTATAATTAATATTGTAATATATATAATTTAGATTTCAAATATTGATTGCCCAATTATAATGAGAAGATGAAGTTAAAGATATGAAATGCTAAGCCTAACATTAGTCAACATTTTTATGAATGCATCAATATAAAAGTATGTATTTTAATTATTATTTTTAATGATGCCATTAGTGCAAAAATTTTTAATCAATATTCAAATTAGAGATGTCTTGTAGGTACTTAGTATTTGTAAATGAGATAAAGGTTTGTCTTTTTCAAAAAATATGTTAACATCTTTTGTGCGTTGGGGTAAGAGTCTTATTCGTAAGATGCATTTTTGTTCACAAGAAGTAAGTATATATAGCAATTCATCTACATAATGCAATTTTGTCATAAGTGTAATATTTATGTTTATATCTTATTTTATAGGACCCATGTGATTTTTCTTTTAAATAGTTAAAAGTTGAAACATAATTTTTTTTCTCTTTTTATAGCTGCATGTAGTATGTTGTCTTAAAAGAACAAGGAAACCATTGAGTATGCAAGTAGTATATTGTGTTGATAATGAATCATTTGCAATCTTCATTTTTATGGAGGTAATGAAAAGGAATTTAAGGAATTGATGACTCTTAATTTGTTGAATTCATTATCGACTTAGTCATTAATTTTAGTCAAATTTAGTTTCAGCTAGCCAGCTTAAGCATTTCATATGTAATTAATGCGATAAAAAGATGTTTTTGTCTTATCTTTTATTGACAAAAATTTCATGTTAGGACCTTGCTAGAAAGAATATCACAAATTTAACTTACCTTGTTCATAATTCTTATAGTTCATAACATTTGGTGATTATCAAACCCAAATGAGTACACAACCATAGCTGATGTTAGATGCACATAGATAATTATTAATTAGAAGGACAAGGACATGGATATGTCCAGCAACATACGACCATAATAACTTTAAATATATATGTAGCTATGACTTGTTTCATAGTATTATAATGTGAGAAACAAAGAGAAGGACCAAATAAAACATATGGACTATATTATGATAAAACGTAATACTTAAAAGAAACTATAAGAACTCTCAAGATCCGAGAAAATGTCATGAGTTAACCATCAAATGAAGCCTATGGATAATAATTCAGAGCTCTAGAATCAATAATTTTATCATTAATATATCAATACCATAAATATCTAAACCTGGATCATATCTTATACACAATGAATGAGTAGGTCAAAATGATTATTTCATTCATAACTATATAAACTTGGATCAAATGTTAGAAAACTATGCATATATGAAGAACAATTAATATTTATTTTAGCAAGGCTTTTAATCTAACACCAACATAGAATATAATGAAATAAGAGACTTTATTGATGTATAACAAGAACTTGCAAAACATCTAATGAGGATATATAATGCATATGCCACTTACATAATTATTGTGCTATCCAAATTGTTTAAAAAGGTCTCACGCTTACCAAAATTCCAAGATAATAAAATAAGGATAAGACCAAGGGGCTGAGCCACCAATTCTATATTATTGAGCAAAGCAAAGCTAGCAATTTTACAACATAACACTTATACAACAGTGTCAAACTATTTTCAAATACTCAATCAGAACATGTTTAAATTGTGAACAAAATCATGTCAAAATTATCAACCAAATGATAACTAATACATATCCAAAACTAATACGTAAGCAGAAGTTGGCATCCAAATTCTCAATCATCAACAACTTGACATTTTCTAGGAGTAGGTTTTTGCCTCCTACTTTGATCCTCCTCCTAGTTTAAGTTGTATTGCCAGTTGTTTTTTGGAAAGATTAAGTTGTTATTCCATTATTATTCAAAGGTTTGAACACTTGACATTGACTTCCACCCATCTATGAAGCATAAAAAATCAAAAAGCTAAATATTAGTATCTCCCTTATAATTACATATAAGTACTACAAATATGTATTTAAATAACTTACCATAAAATAAGTATTCTCACTAACTTCCCTAAATGTCACTCCATTTCTTATATAAACAAAAAGAATTATAATGTTATATAAGTTAGAGACAAAATAACTTAAAATTAAATGTGAATATTCACTAACTACTCTCTTCTCTCTTCTTAAGATAGAAGATGGAGTATTTGAACCTGTAAATACTAATTATATGGGTCTTTGAATGGGACGGCTAATAAAATTGGATGAAGAGGCTTCAGTTTTTAGTGGCCTTCCTCTTTTTATGTTCCATTATACCTATTGACATACTTTGTGATGAATAAATTGACATTTTCTCTACAATTAAAATGAGAGAAATAAAAATTTAATAATAACTACCTTAACAATTTCATATTACCTCGGAGGTTGAGTCTTATTTTTGCATCCTCATATATTATGATCAATTTTTGATTTTTTTTGGTAGAGATACAAAAAGATGGTATATTTCTTCGTTTACAAAAGAGGATACCAATTGTTGTTTCAAAAACGCCGCTTATTTTCTCTTTATTTATTTCAGAAAACACAATTTCATAACATTGACGACATTTCAAGTTACTCCAACCTTGCTCAATTTGTTGGGATTTCGCGGTTCTTCAATCTAATCCCTTTTTCTTGCCCTTTTGGGTCTTTTAGGCATCTTCTTGATCAATGGAGCTATTATTAGTTGTAGATTTTCAATGTTCGACCAAAATGTAAGACCACCAATGGGTTCTATAACATACTAGTAATCTTCAAATATCTTTCACACTTGTAATATCAATTGAAATAAGCATCTATATCTTCCCTCTAATATGACATACAAGCCAAGTATGCTTACATGGAATCCTTGTTAAATCCCATAGTCTATATTGATAACTTTGTTCTTATAAATAAGTGATGAATTTGTTTATAAAAAGTGTGACTTAAAATTTCAAATTCCCATTTGTCTTGATCATACGTTTCCTTTCTTCCCATTTTGCAAGCTTTTTTTTCTTCCTCACTGTTGGGCATATATCATCACTATATTTGAGCATCATGTCCCTTTCTTAATGTATATGAGTCATTAAAGAAACTCAAATTTCTTTTAACATATTGATCAAACTTTTTGCACGAGCTTTACAAATGAATCCATTAAATGCCTCTGATATTATTATTTTGAACTATTTCCCACTTTGATCTTGTGCTAACAAATGCTTTCATAAAAGCCTCTAGTTTCCTAATTTTGAAATCTTCAAAAGCCTTCAGTGAAATAATCTTCAACTACTTCATTACCTTATCAACTTTGACTTCCGTTATGCAATTCATCACTTATCATAATAAACTCCTATATGTGTAGCCTTTATGAATGCTTGGACCAATTTGAATAGACATGTCAAACACATTTTCTATGCTCAGCTTCTAGGAACAGATTCTTTAATGCATCCACTAACCTATTACGAAAGAAAAGGTAATATAAATTAAAGAACATAAATCACGTTAAGAAATAAACATCACATGTATGGATATTTAAGGTTTACCTTTGTTAATTGGTAACAAAAGTCTATGCATTCCTACTTATGTCTAGATCTTCTGCAAGAATGCTCAAAAATCAATGCCATGATTGGTAATTTTCTCCCTCAACCACAACCTGACATGTAGGAAGCATTTGATTATTGTCACGACCTACTACAGCTAATAAAGCATCTTTAAGGAATGTATTAAAAAAATATCCATCTAACTTAATTATTTTCCTTCATCCATTAAGAAAACCATACTTTAAAGCACTAAATCCCACATAAAACCTTTTGAGCATTGGTTTCGGACTGTTCATCAAGTTTAGTTTGAATAATATACTATCCATATTTGTTAGCTTGTCGTAACTCTTATCCATAAGACCATAACTTGGCATAATAACCTTCCATAGATCCTTGTAGCATGGTAATAGCTTCCCACTTAACCTTATAACATTGAGATTTGGTTTCTTGTAGCGCATATTTTCTTTGGAGATCATCCATCATTTCAATAATAGGTTGATTCAGGTTCCTCCTGAACTTGTGTAAGAATTCATTTTCTATCCATTTCCTGATATCTTGCGTGTTCCTTTGCACTTTCTTGCAATTATGCTTGTTTTCTACTATCTTCATAGTAAATATTTTTTCATTTCCAATCCAGCTAACATATAATTGAAAAGGATAATGTGGCTCACAAACTGCCTCCATTCTAACACAAAATCTCCCTATTGAAACATCATAGCCATTTGCAGTTGTATATTTTCTTATTGCTTCCCTCAACTGCATCTCATCCTTAAACTTCATTCCAATTTCAAACTTGAAATCTTTTATATTGACTTTTGGATTAAAGACAATGTATTTCTTTTTCGGAATAGATGCTTCATCATCACTACAAACTGGTGATAAAACTTCATCATCACTATCCTCATATTCACTATTTGCACCATGTGAACTTCCTTATTGTCTTTGTGTATCTTTGGAATAATCACCTTCTTCATTGCAATCCTTTCCACTACCTCCAACCCATCGACAACATTGTTGCATTCAGTCTTGGCACTATATGCAGTCTTGCCACATCTCTTCTCGTTTGTTCTTGTAGAAACATATTCTTTATCATTAGTTGCAAATAACTCGTCATCAACTAAATCATCTCCATATTCATTAACTTGCATAATAATGAAATCATCATCTTGTTCCACTTAAACTTAGAACAACCCTCATCATTATCATCAAATTCGTTATGAATATTAAATTTAGATTCTTCACTATCTTGTAGTAGATTTTAACAATGTGATAATTCAAATAATGGTGTAAGTTTAACTCCTTCAAGCTTGTCATCGACTCATTAGGAAATTTGTAAAACATAGATATTACTCTATGTCCTTTATCTTTACAAACTCTTTTTAGGACTAGTATGCAAAGTTCATCAATGCCCATATCCTTCTTCCTTTTAAATTTTTCCCCCAACATATTTATTATTGTGTCTTTCCATCACTCCACCATAATGAAATTCAAAATTTACCAACATCCACAAAATATTATGCTTCTTTAACAATTATATGTAACATAACACATAAGAAGATGGTTACAAATGAAAATATGTACAAAAGTTTAGACTAAATAAGATGAGATAAGAGAAAGTGTGACTGAGTAAAGTATAAGTTATAAGGTTAATTAAAAAAACACAACTGATTTAAGTATATTTAAGTCACTACAATAATATATGATCAATTACAAAAACATAATAAGGAAAAAAAATAGAAAATGACAATGAGTGTATAATTGAAATAATTATTTCCATTAAAGGGGACTCTTGCCTATTGAAAAATGCTTATACTAAATTAGATTTACAAATGAATATTTATAAAATGATACATATTTCAAGAGGAAAAAGGGAATAAAAGACTAAGCAATCTCAATTTGGGACAATTATAGCATTTATGTTAAAACAAATGTTTATATGTGACATTAACTACTTTCTGACATATATATACTTGACATATGCTTTTCATTGCTATAAGGTGACATATTTTCTTAATCAAATCAAGTGAACATTGATATATAGTTGAAATTTTAATTCTTGATATATTTAGTTTTAAAGAGGAATTGAGAATTAAATTCAACCCGAAGAAGAATTGAGAATTAAATTCAACAAAAGATACAAAGTTACAATTACCGGTAGGGAAGGGACAAACAACTTGCCTTTCATTGTGAAACACTTACCACATCTACTAGTTTAGCTAGTGAAAACATAAAAACAAAAAAGAAAGGTTAGAACTTGAGCATAGTAGAATATTATCTTCTTAACTGTGTAATGTATGTTCACGTCACTATAATAATATAGGGTTAATTACAGGAAAAAAAACTGAGTAAAACATAGTCAAGTCACTACAATAATATACGGTTAATTACATAATCAAAATAAGGAACAAAAATAAAAGATGAAAAAGAGTGTAGAATTAAGATGATTATTTCCATCAAGGGGAATTCTTGCCTAGGGAAAATGTTTCTTCTAAATTAGAGTTATAAATGAATATTTAGAAATGATACCTATTCCATGAGGAAAAAGAGAAAAAAAAAACTAAGCAATCTCAATATAGAAACACTAAAGAGAAGAATAAAAAGATACCTAATTCTGATATAGATGTTTAGGGATATAATCTGGTGCAAATGGCTAGGGCTATTTAAGGAGATCCATGCCTTAAATAAATATTGGTTTATACTCAGAAGCAAAGTTACCAAATGTTTCAATACAATTTTTATGTTAAAACAAATGACATGTATATACTTGACATATGCTTTTCATTGCCATAAGGTGACATATTTTCTTAATCAAATCAAGTGAACATTAATATATAGTTGAAATCTTAATTCTTGATATATTTAGTTTTGAAGAGGAATTGAGAATTAAATTCAACCCGAAGAAGAATTGAGAATTAAATTCAACAAAAGATACAAAGTTACAATTATCGGTAGGGAAGGGACAAACTGCTCACCTTTCATTGTGAAACACTTACTACATCTACTGGTTTAGCTGGTGAAAACATAAACACAACAAAGAAAGGTTAGAACTTAAGCATAGTAGAATATTATCTTCTCAACTGTGTAAAGTATGTTCAAGTCACTATAATAATATAGGGTTAATTACAAAAAAACAACTGAGTAAAGCATAGTCAAGTCACTACAATAATATAGGATTCATTATATAAACAAAATAAGGAACAAAAATAAAAGATGAAAAAGAGCGAAGAATTAAAATGATTATTTCCATCAAAGGGATTTCTTGCCTGGGGAAAATCTTTCTACTAAATTAGAGTCATAAATGAATATTTAGAAATGATACATATCGCAAGAAGGAAAAATAGAAAAAAAAAACTAAGCAATCTCAATATAGAAACACTGAAGAGAAGAATAAATAGATACCTAATTCTGATATAGATGTTTAGGGATATAATCTGGGGCAACTGGCTAGGGCAATTCAAGGAAATTCATGCCTTAAATAAATATTGGTTTATACTTAGAAGCAAAGTTACCAAATTTTTCAATACAGTTTTTATGTTAAAACAAATGTTTATACTTGACATTAACTACCTTCTGACATGTATATACTTGGCATTTGCTTTTCATTACTATCAGGTGACATATTATCTTAAGAAAATCAAGTGAACTTCGATAAATAGTTGACATATTAATTCTTGATATATTTAGTTCTGAAGAGGAATTGACAATTAAATTCAACCCAAAGAAGAATTGAGAATTAAGTTCAACAAAAGATACCAAGTTATAATTACTGGCAAGGAAGGGATAAATAGCTTGCCTTCTTTTGTGAAACACTTATTGTAGCTACTTGTTTAACTGGTGCAAACGCAGACACAAAGAAGAAAAGTTAGAACTTGAGCATGTTATAATATTATCCTCTTAATCCTAATTTTGTAGCATGGTAGAATATTAGAGACCATCTTGGAGAAAATAGTTTAAATTTCTGTGAAGTTTAGGCACCAAGCCAATTAACCTAAAAACTTGTAGACGGATAAATCGATGACTATCTAAGAGTATTATATTCCGAACATAATTGATAAGTCAAATATATAAGAAGCACTTCCTGGTTTTTCTGAATGACTAGAAAACATTTAAAAAATGAAAAAAGGGACTTAGGTTTAAAAAATTAGAAAACATGTCAAAAGTATAAACAAGACACACCTCTTTCTGTCAATACTCTATCCTTCAAAATTGCAATTTCTATAATGAGATAGAGAAGATTGGTGCGATAGATTTTGTAATGCAAAGAGAAGTGAGGATTGGTGTGCAATAGAGAATTGTGTGCGACAAAGGGGCGAATTACAAATTCTATAATGTAAATAGGAGTGAAGAATGGTGTTTAATAGAGAAGATTGGTGGGAAAACAAAGAAAAGCGTAACACAACCTTCAAAAAGGAGGAGGGACAGTGAAGGAAAGGTGTTTTATAGGGAAGAAAAGATGTGCTTCGATAGAGAATTATGTGTTGTCAAGAATCTAAAATGTCAAATTAATTTAGTGTTTTAACCCTTTTCTTTTAGTGCTTGCTGGTTTTATTTTTAGTTTTTTGTTGTTGTTTTAATATAAAAAATAGCGGCTACAACATGTTTGGTTAAGTATTGTTTTTATTTTTTGTTTTTAAAAATAAAAAAAACATAAGAATTTTATGAAAACAAGTTTTATGTTCAGAAAAACAACATCACATCCCAATTTCTTCGCCATCTTCAACGTTTTCAGCATCTTCAGCATCTTTAGTATCTTTTGTTCTTCGATTTCTCCATTTGAGGTATACCCTTTTCCTGATGCTTCTCTATTTGTTCCCACTTTTGTTGCTTCATTTGTTGCTATTGATTTTGGGTTCTTCCAGTTCCTTGCCTTCAAAGATTTCTTTGCAACTAGAAGTAAACCCAAAAACCTACCACCTTCACCGTCTTCTCTTCCAGCACTGTATAAATAATGTTGTTAAATAATTAGAATGCATAAAATAAGATAAATGCTATTTTTTACAATATATAATATATAGGAATAATATCTACTAAGTTGATACTATTTTTATCGTTAAACATAACATAAGAAAATTTAATTAGGATTATGGGAGAATCTTCATGTATTATGATAGGTGTTGTCTAAGCTAAATTAGACCCTCTGGTTTATATTCTTCCTTTTTTTTGGGGAATCTTGATTGATTAAAACCATTAATAGGAAACGTCAATAATCTTTCTTCATTTAAAAGACATCTAATATGTATGAAATATGAATGGTGACCACGCTCTATAAGAATGCGACTGAATGCCGTCACGTACGTGACGCACGTGATATGAAAATGACTTTGGTCCTGTTTGGCAATTGGCTGATTGTATTGGCTGTTAGCTGATTCTATCAGCTGTTAGCTGATAGCTGATTCTATCAGCTGATTTGACCAGCGGATTGTATTAGCTGTTTGTTAGAGATGTTTGGTAAAATTAGCTGTTTAGTATTAGTAGTTTATGTGTAAAATGACTTCTAAGGACATGACTTTAAAAAAGAAAGGAAAACCAATTTACCTTGTCCCTGCAAATTTGATTTTTAACCATTCCCATTAGTCTAAGTATGTTCAACCATGTTCAAGAAGTCGTGTACTAGGGCTGAATGCATCAAAATAAAAGTTATTAATTGATGTATTAATTTACATATAATTATTTGTAATAGAAGTATAATAATTTTTAAATATGTAAAGGTAATTAATTTTTATTAATTAATAAATATATGTCTTTTTATTTTATTAATAATTAATATGATAATAAAACAAAATATATTAAATTTTAATAGAAGTATAATAATTTTTAAATATGTAAAGGTAATTAATTTTTATTAATTAATAAATATATGTTTTTTATTTTA
The DNA here is from genome assembly GCA_025629845.1 of Erythroxylum squamatum. Lineage (NCBI taxonomy): Eukaryota > Viridiplantae > Streptophyta > Magnoliopsida > Malpighiales > Erythroxylaceae > Erythroxylum > Erythroxylum squamatum. Next base: position 10,906 of record JAOTBA010052267.1, read on the forward strand.
TTAATAATTAATATGATAATAAAACAAAATATATTAAATCTCTGTTGTTTTCCATGGTGCAAAGTCTTGATATGGAATCACCTTTAACTTCAGCAACTGGAGCTGTTGTGATACGAAATCACTCTTTTATTACATAGGGCATAATTGTCTTTAATAATTAATTGCTTAGCTGTTTGAAGAAAACGCTCTTGTATAGGAGCGTTTTTCTGTTTTAGCTGTTTGAAGACAAACAGCATTTATAGCTGTTTGACTCTTCAAACAGCTGAAGCATGCCAATCAGCTAAAAAAATAGCTGATTGGCAGCTTACCAAACGACGCCCTTATCTTACTATTCCACTTTTAACTAAGATTTTTAGTGTCGTTTCCAACTTCTTCTCTAAAATTTGTCTGTAACCAACACATTATCTCCTCTTCCTATCATATTGTATTAAATTTGATGTTTAAACTTAAGTCTGTTGACCCGATTCTCTACCATTACCAATAGGCCTCTATAGTTTTTCTCTTTCACCCTCTCTAATTGTCCCTGTGAAAGCTGAAGATCACACAGTCCTTTACATAGGCTTTTGCCTGACCTGTCTCAAACCTCAAAAGCTAAAACCAAGAAGAGGTTGGAGGATAAAGCAAAAGGCAAACCAGAACATCTCCTACTACAAACACTTCAGAAAGCTCGTCGGAATAGGGTTGTCCTGTCTCCTATTACAAGCCTCAATCCCCATAAAACCAAACCAAAAAGTTGTAGTAAGAAAAAGGAGTAAAAAATAAAAATGGCACTCTACAGAGAGAGGGAATCTCTGTTTCATCTGTTTTTGTAGCATAAATGGGCTGTTCAGCTTCAAGACCAAGCACATTTGTCAACGAGAGCAATGATGCAGAAGAAAGCTACAACCTTTGTTATGCTTCTCATTGCCCTCCTGTGGAGAGCTCTATTTTCTCTCCACCACTCCAGTGTTCTTCACCGGCGACAGCCACTACTACTCGAGCTCTCTCTCTTCAGGCTCCTTTGATCCACCACCTGCCTTCAAGGGAGGGTGATTCTCACCACTTGGTTTATCTTACCTCCACCAGTTATGGCTCTCTACGCCTCATTGAACCTTCAAAACTGAACATCCTAGAACTGCCTGACCAGCCTCAAACACCGTCCAGCTTCAGCAAGAACACTGTGAAAACTCAAGTCTTGGGGGAGGACGTGAGTGAGTCTCTGTCGCTTGATTCCGTCATCAACACTTGGGAGCTCATGGACGGCCTCGAAGAAGATGATGGTGGCGATCGGATGAATCCAAGTTCGTTACTTTATAGTCCTTCTTTGGATGTTTCTTCGCAGCCCAGTTCGTTACAGCTTCCTGCTGTTGACGGAAATGTCAAGAAACTCTTTGGATCTAATAATTCATCTCAAGTTGGTGACTTGGGAACTGAGAATTCGGTTTCATTATCAAAACCCTTGTGGAAACATTTGTCTGAGGAATCATTCCTGTCAAAGCTGGATCCGAATGTGGTTTCCAGTTGCAGGCGTGCATTATCATCTAGGGAACTGAGTTCTGAAAAGGAGCACGGGAATGCAACGAGATCAATTGATTATACTTTAATGAACTCTTTATCAACCAGTACTGATTGCTTTCTGCAAGGGACAGGACTTCAAATCTTCTGTTGAATGCAACGGCGTCTTATCGTGTCTAATGTCCAAACCACGTCATTTGAGAATTAAATTTATAAAAGAAGTGGACAAATATGAGGCGCCTGTGGGACCCACTTATAGGCGCCGTTTTTCGGCTTGCAGTGCCAGCCACTTTTATTTCTATAATATTATATTTAACATGTTCCTGTACAGCAAAAGTTCAGAATTACATGTTACGTAAATATTTATGTACATGTTTATGTATTATGTCGTTTAATTAGTATTATTATTATTATTATTATATAACTTGTATTAATTATTCTTGAAAATTATTATTATTATTATTATTATTATTATTATTATTATTATTATTTGTATTGATTATTATTGAAATTTATTATTACCATTTACATAAATTTATGATTATTATGTCTTAT
>JAOTBA010052445.1:0-12939 GCA_025629845.1 Erythroxylum squamatum
TTACGAATCATTAGTCGCTACACATGAATTTCAACATAACAATTACGGATTATATCGAAATTCTAGCAATGGGTTTGCAATTAGCAATTCAATGAACGCATTAAAATTATCAAATCACAATATCCATCGGGTTCATACACAAATAACCGAATAATAAAGAAAATCCGATTATCCATACACAATACCCAAATCAATTAAAATAGGATAACACAATCAATTCCTAATGAGACAAAGAAACAACAAAATAATTAAAATAATACTTAACCCAGGTCGTCGGCATTGATGTTACCTTCGAACTAGTGTTGGGATGTCTAGGCCTTCATGTGTATTTTCTGAAAAATATCTCAGCCTCCATTTTAACCTCCCACCAAAAAATCCCTTAATTTTTACTGTTCACTATTCCTTTGATTTGACAAATAAACCTTGAGGTTTATTGTCCATGCCCACTGTTCTGTTTCTCCTCTGCGGTGCTCCTCACAGCTTCTCCGAGCCACAGCCACGCCAGTGCCAGCTACGCTGATCTCCTCACAGCTGCGCCTTCTTCTATTATGCGCTAATCCCTCTAGCGCTACGCCTGTTCGCTACTTCCTGTCGCCTCCAAAAACGTTGCGTGGTTGCTTCCTATGGCTTGTTCTCCTGATGCTGTTGATGATGTGACCAATAAAGGTCACACATCAATTAAAACCCCCCTCTTGCTTGTTGCACCCACTCTTTATTCTGTCGACACTGTTGATTCGATGGGCCCATTTAATGAGCTCTTCCCTCAAACCTCTAAAGCCTGCTCTATTGATTTTTTTTTGTAGCATGTCTACTGTGCAGTCCACCCTCCTGTCTGCGCTCCACTACCCTTTGTTTTATTCTTGTGTGCTGCCTTCAAATCGTCTTCGCTGTGGGACAAGACGTAGCGTTTTACGCTGCTTGAATGAAGCAACAACGCTACTTCAACGCAGCGTTTTCACGCTGCTGTTCTTCTTTTTAATTACTTACATTAAAATTTTTCTTCACCTTTGTCTTCCAATTTTTGTCTTTTAATTTTCTTTGTCCACTCCATGAAGACAAACAAGTACTGATCTTCGAAAAATGTCCCAAATGGGGTACTTTTGACTCACTTTAATTTCTTTGCTCCCAAATTGTACCTAAATTCATATATGAATTAAAGTGAGTATCTTAAGAATTTTTATGTCAGTAATCGCTAAGTGTAAATGATTAAATATATTAACAATTGAGCATATATCAATATATGTATATATATGTTATTTACATATATGTGAATTGGGAACATTCATTGTATAAGCGTATAGATCCTGGACTTCGGTATATGTGAATTATGGTATTTCCTTGTATAACCGTATAGATCTTGGACTTCGGGAAAGTCCTGAAATAATTTCTTTTTGTTTTTCATCCCGTATGTATATGATACAGGAACAGGGATTTTCCTACAGTGGTGTCAGAGCCACTTGTGTCCCGTATAAAGGAGAAACCATAACATGTGTGATGTTGCCGATTGGTTATGACAGTTATGCATTTTGATTGTGTTGAATTTGAAATCATTATAGAGATATTGATTTTGAAATTTTCTTGCCCAGATTTGCTCATGAGATGTTGCTGAATATGTTTGTGAAAAAAAATTATCAATGTGATTTGATATGTTTTTGTTAATTAATTCCTTACTGTTCTGGTTGCGGTGTTTATGGACATTACATGAATAGGCTCGCTTGTAAATTCGAGAATAAAATCTGGAAATTTTTTTTGGGATTTTCTTTCACTAACATGTTTATAAGATGTTCATAAATGTCTATGAAGATGGAAAAATATTTTCAAGGTGATTGAATATTTATTTGATAATTTCTTATGTGTTGTTGGCAATGTTTATTTTGAGGAACATAGATTCTGGGTTGGCTTGGTTGCTGAGGTTGGTTGAGTTTTTCTTGGAAATAAATTCTGAAAAAATTCATGGAACATTTTGTGAACATGTTATAGCCTCTGTAATTTTCACAGTATTTATTGAAATTGTTTCAATGCTTGTTTCAAGCAAAAGATAGAGCTGGATGATTTTGAGAAAACTGTTGGACCTAGTTTGTTTGAAATGTAGATTGTGTGTTTTATGGTTTCAATGCCTTGGATCATTTTTTATGTGATTAGAAATATCTTACATTGATGATATATGCATGTCAAACTGATTTTCTTGAAATTGGGTTTCCAAAATTTTTTTGATATCAAATATGTCATATTAGCATCTCGTTGGTGTATTCAATTGTCTTTATTGTTTTGGCCATCACAAGTTATGTGACAAATGCCGAAGTAATCTTCATGAAGTGGACACTACCTTGAGATACTTAGGGTGATAGTTTGATGTTCTCAAATTATTTGGAGATCTAAGAGAATAATATTATATTAATAACATTGTATTTCATGCCTAGTATGACTAGAAATGGCAAGCATGATACAATTAAAGTGTTTAATGGGTACATCAGAGTAGAGGGTATTACACTTGGTATATTGGTATTGTTAAGTCGTTGTTTTGCGTTTATTTTCTATTTAATTTTCTTTATGATGTGGAAAATATGATCCAAAATTAATGGAATTGTCTCTTAATTGTTTTTAGATGGTTTTCAACACCTTAAAGATGAAATTGAATCAAAAAGATGCAAAAGAAATGAAGAAAATCCAAATTTCTAGATTGACAGCAAAATTCAATGATTAAGCGTAGGCACGTCTAAGGATGAAATAAATCTGCAGATCACTTTTTAAGATTCAAAATCAAGATTTTCACAATCTTTAAAGATTATATTGCCATCTTTCAAGGGGATTGACCACCTAAAATTGGGGGATACATTATCTGCTGAAAATCAAAGAAAGATAGAGAAAGAAATCGAAAAAAGCATAAAAAGGGGGAGGAATCACTATTCATGCAGACTTGGTTTTTGGATAAATTTTCATTTCTGTAGTATTTCCCTTCAATCTTTTTGCGTTTTTCTGCACCTTTTCTTCCATACTTTTGTATTCTTCAAGAAAGACCAGGGATGGAGACTTGTTATGTTATTATTTCGTTGATTTCTACTTTTTTATGAATAGCTAAACTTCTTTTCTTGGTTGAGGGGATCTGTGTTATCCGTTATTATGCTTAAGATGCTTCAATAAAGTTTATGTTGTTGATGAGCATGAATATCTTATGAATTACTTTTTCTAATTGAATTGGTTGATTTCTAGGTGCGCAACTAGGGATTGATCTGTTTAATAGCTAGATTAACGAAATATGACGTTCAGTTTCGTTAATCAAAAGTAGCAATTAGGGTTACCTTCTTTACGTTAGAGTCAGAAATTCTAAAGAGATATTCGCTTGATTGATTGCATGTCGTACATGTATTTCGTTTTCTCATTGGTTTCCTGATTCATAAAGCTATTATTCAATTAAACCTACAATCGTATCTAGGTTGTTATTTAATAAGAATGCTAGGATACATGTTTCTAGTCATTACACTTAAGAGAAAACATCCCCAATGAATGTTTGTTAATGATTGAAATTTTATATCGAGGATCCATTTTGGGGTGATAACATCGGTGACCCGAAAACTAAGGTATTTTCCATTAATTTTTCAGATCCAATTATTTCTATTGATTTGCAATTTTTATCATTTTTCTTCCTTGAATTAAAGTGAATTAACAATCCCCCCCCATTTTCGTTACTTTGTTTTGTTTTGAATTTGTGACTTCTTTACCATTAAGATTCCTCGTGGGAACGATATCCACTTACCACTACTACATTAAATTGTACTAATAGAAGTGATTTCTTTTGAATTCGGTTGCAGGTGACAGCAGTACCAAATTTTGGCACCGTTGCTAGGAAATTTTTGATGGTTTATGTACGTTACGTGTTCGAATCAATCGGAGAATTTGCGGTATAATCCCGAGATTGAGAAAATAGCCAAAAGATTGTGTAAACAGACCCAACATCAGAAGCAAACACAGAAAATGGAAAGAATGGCAGCAAATCGGACTCTTCGCGAACTAGCCGCGCCAACGGACGCGCAACAGCCACACTGCATCAACTTCCCGAAGTTAGGTGATAACAATACTTTTGAATTAAAATCTGGGTCGATTCATTTATTACTTATTTTCAGGGGTTTACCGAGAGAAGATCTGTACAAGCACTGGAAGGAATTCGACATAGTTTGCATGGGAATGAATGTGATGGTAGAGCAGATTAATCTGAGAGCCTTCCCATTTTCACTTAAAGACGGTGCTCAGGATTGGTTGTATTATTCAGCCAGAGAAAATGTTCAAACGTGGGCTGAAATGAAGGGGCTTTTCTTTGAGAAATATTTTTCAGCATCAAGAGCAACCAATATTCGTAAAGAAATTTGCGGAATTCGTCAACACACGAGACACTCTACGAGTATTAGGAGAGATTCAAGAAACTCTGCGCTAGCTATCCACAACAACAAATAACCGAACAGCTATTGATTCAATATTTCTACGAAGGACTTTTGCTTTCGGAAAGGAGTATGATTGACACTGCAAGCGGTGGTGTTTTAGTTGATAAAACGCCGGCGGCCGCAAGGGAATTGATCGCGAACATGGCCTCCAACACTCAACAATTCGGATTACGTATTGGGCATGGATTAAAAGGCGTGAATGAAGTTAACATGACCACATTGGAGAAGAAATTGGATGACCTTACTTCTTTGGTGTGACAATTGGCGGTCACGAAGAAAGAAGAAGCAAAGGTATGTGGCATATGTTCAATGTTGGGACATTCTACTGATTTATGTCTGATTTTGCAAGAGGAAAACACAGAGTAGGTGAATGTCGTGGTAGGATTTGTTGGGCCGAGTCAAAGGAAGTACGACTCATTTTCCAACACCTACAATCTGGGGTGGCGCGATCACCTGGATTTGCGATATGGGAATCCTCAAGGGCAGCAAGCGACCATAAATTTCTAGCAGTATAGACAACCATATGTGCCTCAGAAAAATCCAAATATAACATCAAATGTCGAAGGTAAGTCCTCTTTTGAAGATATAGTTCAATCTTTGGCTACTAACTCTTTGACGTTTCAGCGAAATACTGAAACAAGTATCCGAAATATTGTAAATCAACAAAGGAATATAAAAAATCAAATAAGCCAAATGGCAACTGCCATAAATCGATTGGAAGCGAGAACTGTTGGAAATTTTCCAACATAATCGGATATTAATCCTAGAAAAAGTGTGAAGGCTATCACATTGCGGAGTGGTAAGGAACTACAGGAACCACTTCCGAAAAATTCCAGAAGAGAGGTAGAGGAAGAAATTATGCAAACAGCATCTTCACAACTTGAATTGACACAAAAAGGGGTGCAAAACAAGGTGATTCCGCCTCCTTTTTTGAGTCTATTCGCAGAAGCAAAGAAGGAAGAACAAGAGAAGGAAATTTTGGAGGCTTTCAGAAAAGTTCAAGTAAACATTCCTCTCCTTGATGCAATTAAGCAGATTCCATAGTATGCTAAATTCTTTAAGGAGCTTTGTACTTCGAAGAGGAAATTAAGATTTGATGAGAAAGTGCAATTGGGAGAAAATGTTTTAGCGATTTTGCAAAAGAAAAAGCTTCCACCAAAATGTCAAGATCTAGGTATGTTTACTATCTCGTGCCAAATTGGTGATTTGCGGATTGAAAGAGTTATATTAGATTTTGGTGCATCTATAAATGTTATGTCATATGGTGTGTATAAATATTTAAATGTTGGACCTCGTAAAGAAACTAACGTAGTGATTCAGTTAGCAAATCGCTCAAATGCATATCCAAAGGGTGTGTTAGAAGATATATTGGTTCAAGCAGGAAACATGCTTTTTCCTACTGATTTTTACATTTTGCAGATGGGCACCGATGACATATCTTCTTCCACGTCGATCTTATTCGGAAGGCCATTTTTGAAAACGACTAGAGCTAAAATAGATGTTCATGATGGATCTTTAGCTATGGAATTTGATGGTGACTTAATTAAGTTTAATATTTATAATACCATGAAAATTCTGGATGATGAACAATCTATTGTTTCTGTGGATTTTATTGATACATGGATGTAGGAGAATTGGATTGGGGAAGAAAATGTTGGGTTTGGAATAATTCTTGAAGAAGGAAACACATCACAAGGAAATGAATCGTTATTCTTTAGTGAACTAATGGAAAAGGCATCAACGTGCCAAGGAATTGATGAATCTACATTCTCTAACAACCAGAAGGAAGACACATCACGTTGATAAGAAAGTGATGAATCGACGTTATCTAGTGAACAAAAGGAAAATACATTAACATGGCTAGGAGGTGATGAGTCGGTGTTGTCCAGCAAGCAGGAGGAGACGTTAACGTGTAAAATGGATACCATCGAACCACCTCATCAGCAGGTCACATCCATGGAAATGCCCAAAAATTTGGACAAGATGTTACCGTCATTGATCAGCCAACCAACGTTGGAATTGAAGAGCCTACCTAATCATTTGAAGTACATATTTTTAGGTGAGAAAGACACATTGCCTCTTATTATTTCTAATCAATTTTCGGATGTGCAAGAAAGTCAGCTGGTTAACGTATTTAAGGAGAATAAAGAAGCTTTTGGCTGGACAATAGCTAATTTAAAAGGTATTAACCCTACTATCTGCATGCACCGAATGTTGATGGAAGATGAAGCGAGGAGGTGAGGCAACCACAACGTCATCTAAACCCACCTATGATGGAAATGGTGAAGAAAGAAAATTTAAAGCTTCTTAATGCGGGCATCATTTATCTGATTTCAGATAGTAATTGGATAAGTCTGGTCTAGGTAGTTTCGAAGAAAACTGGTGTGAATGTGATTGAAAATAGCAACGGTGAGTTAATACCCACTCGTGTTCAAAATGGTTGGAGGGTATGCATTGATTATAGGAAGCTTAATTTAGTTACTATAAAATATCATTTTTCGCTTCCATTTATTGATCAAATGCTTGAAAGACTCGCGGGTAAATCTCACTATTGTTGTTTAGATGGCTATTCAGGATATCACCAGATTTTCGTGGCACCTAAAGATCAGGAGAAGACAACCTTCACATGTCCATTTAGCACCTTCGCTTACCGAAGAATGCCATTTGGATTGTGCAACGCACCCACGACATTTCAACGGTGTATGGTAAGTATGGGGAGTCTTTTGAAACATGCATTGTTAACCTTGAAAAAGTGTTAAAACATTACATTGAAACTAATTTGGTTTTAAATTATGAAAATTGTCATTTCATGGTTAATCAAGGCTTTATTTTGGGCCATACTGTTTCTTCGAAAGGGATTGAAGTCGATAAGGCTAAGATAGATGTTATTCTATCTTTATCTTACCCCATGAATGTGCAGGAAGTTCGTTCTTTTTTCGGTCACGCAGGATTTTATCGGCCATTTATCAAGGACTTCTCCATAATTGCACAACCTATATGTAGGTTTCTCCAAAAGACGTGAAATTTGATTTCGACGAGCCATGCAAAAGTGTGTTTGATGAACTTAAGGAGCGACTCACTACAATGTCGATCATTTAGTCACCGCGATGGGACATGCCTTTTGAGTTGATGTGCGATAAGTCGGATTATGTAGTTGGTGTCATGCTGGGCCAAAAAGTAGACAAGGTACCTCATGTTATTTATTATGCTTCTATGACACTTAATGATGCCCAAAAAAATTATTCTATGACAGAGAAGGAGTTTTTAGCATTCGTTTTTGGATTGGAGAAGTTTCGGTCATACCTGTTGGGGACGAAGGTGATCATCTACTCCGACCATGCAGCTCTGAAGTATTTGGTGAACAAGAAAGAAGCCAAGTCGAGATTAATTCGATGGATATTACTACTCCAAGAATTTGACATTGAAATTCACGACAAGAAAGGAGCAGAAAATTTGGTGGCCGATCACCTAAGCAGGATCACATCGAGTACCACGTCTGATGTTCTTCACGACAAGTTTCTGAATGAGAGCCTCTTGGCAATTCAATAGGTAATTCCATGGTATGCGGACATAGTAAACTTTTTAGTAACTAAGTCTTTACCTAGTGATTTATCTAGAGCTAAGAGATATAAAATCAAGCGAGAGGCTAAATATTACATTTGGGATGAGTCTCACTTTTGGAAATTTTGCTCTGATCAGATTGTTAGGAGATGTGCCACAGATGATGAAATTCCCTCTATTTTACATTTTTGTCATTCATCTATGTGTGGGGGACACTTTGGCCCCAAAAGAACTACTCGAAAAATTTTAGAATGTGGATTGTTTTGGCCTAAGTTATTTTATGACTCTTACATGTTTTGGAAGTCTTGCGATCGTTGTCAAAGAACATGTAACTTGGGATCGAGAAATCAAATGCCACTTACGAACATTTTGGTATGTGAGATTTTTGATGTTTGAGGAATAGACTTTATGGGTCCTTTTCCTTCCTCCTTTGGTAAGAATTACATTTTGTTAGCTGTGGATTACGTTTCGAAATGGGTTGAAGCTAAGGCTACTAAATCTGATGATGCTAAAACTGTTATAGATTTTGTTAAATCTAATATTTTTGTCAGGTTCGGAATGCCTCGAGCTATCATTAGCAATCGAGGAACCGATTTCTGCAACAAGATTTTTGAAGCTTTGATGAAAAGATGTGGTATCACACACCGAGTCTCTACCGCCTACCATCTGCAGACAAGTGGGCAAGCTGAGGTATCCAATAGAGAGATCAAATCCATACTAGAGAAAGTGGTGAATCCGAACCGAAAGGATTGGAGTTTACGATTGGACGATGCTTTGTGGGCATACTGACCTGCGTACAAAACTTTGATAGGCATGTCGCCTTACAGGTTAGTTTTTAGTAAGCCTTGTCATTTACCTGCATAAATAGAGCATAGAGCTTATTGGGCAGTGAAGCAGTTGAATATGGATCAGGTGGAGGTTAGTAACAATAGAAAATTGCAATTGCAAGAATTAGAGGAGATTCGTAATGAGGCGTATGAAATGCAAAAATTTATGAGGAAAAAACTAAAGTTTTTCATGATAAAATGATTTCTAGGAAACATTTTTCAATCAGACAAAAAGTTCTTCTTTATCATTCGAAGCTTAAGTTATTTCCAGGTAAATTACGATCTTGTTGGCTTGGACCGTTTATTGTTACTAATGTTTTTTCTCATGGTGCGGTAGAAATTCAGAGTTTAGATACCTCGAAGGCATTTAAAGTTAACGGCCATCGCCTAAAGCCATATTATGAAAACTTTCGGTCGAGCGAGTGGAAGAAATAGAGTTGGTACTCCCAACCTATTTCTGATCAGGTAAGTAAAGAAACATGTACAGCTAAAGACTTTAAAGAAGCATATTCGGGAGAACTCGTAAATTTTTCAGGTTTGTTTATGTTATTTATTTTTAGCAGTTTTTATTTTCATTTCATTATGTTTATTTCATTTAGTTAGGGATTTAAATTCACATTTTCATTTGTGTCATTTTTATTTGTCATCTTTTCATTTTAAAAATTAAAAAACAAAAAAAATGAACTTTTTGGTTCTTCCCACCGCCCTTTCCCCCCCCCCCCCTCTTTTCCCTTTCTTCTTTCATCAAGTTTTTCTCTTCTTGTTTCCAATTGCAGCTGTCGCACATCACCACTCACCTCTTGGACTTTCAATCACACTTGCTAGCTACTCAATTCCATTCTCTCCTAATCTTCATTGACAACCCACCCAACACCCTAACTTGTGATTTTGTGGATTGCGTTGTTGTCTTGTGCCATTGCAGGTTGTTTTTCATAAAATTAGCATAATGCCAAGGAAGAAGAGTAATTCTTGTAGACTAGCCACGCCAATCCGTTTTGCTGCTAATTCTCTTCCACCACAACCCACTTCACACACCATCGAACCACCTCCTGCACCAGCCCAAGCGCAAATACTTGCTACTCCAACACCACGAACACGCCAAAGGACAAGGAGAGGCAAAGAAGTCGAAAACAACAGCAAATGGACCACTAAAATTGTGGGCTGCACATCTTTCATACTTCCAGAAGATACAACACAATTCCAGCTAAGTGAACGAAAAATTTATCCTTGTAAGTCTATTCTTTCCGACCTGCTTGAAGCATTGAATGTTTATGATTCTTTCATGCAATTGATGGGTCCACTTGGCTGGAGTGCTTTTGCTAGAATAAATTGCCCTGCTTATGTTGAATTAACTAAGGAATTCTATAGCACATTCCAATTTAATTGTGATGAAGAGTTTGATGTGTTAGCAAAAGAGGCTGTTGAATTTCGGTTGATGGGAAAAGAATTTGCGTTATCTATTGCTGAGTTTAATGTCGCTATGGGGTTTGTTTCTAATGCTGAAATTGAAACTGAGATGTTTATTAAAGCTAAATGTGACTTTCATGAAGATTTTAATCCATCGAAATTATGGCGTCAATGGTCTGTTAGTAATAATCCATACAATGCTAGTATTTCTAAGAGTTCCTTTCTTAGAAATCCTGTTTTTAAAATCATACATTGACTTTTGGAATACAATTTTTGGGTTGTAAAAATGTTGCAGGAACATTGTCAAAAGTATAATTCTATTTCCTGTGGTGCATGGATAGGGACATTCCTGTGAATTTTGGGTTTTTGGTTCATGACACAATTTCAATCCGTGTTGCATAAGAAATTCAAACCTTTGATTCTTGGTTCCTATATCACACAATTGGCAATTAATTTGGAAGTGTTAGATCTTGATAACACTAATATGAATGTGGCTTGTGGTATAGAACCGTTGGATTTAGATTGTTTGAGCAGGATGCGCATTGTTGATCTTATCCATGGTCACATAGCTTTCACCAATCCAAGTCTTACGACTCTTCACACTACGAGACCAGCAGCACGAAGTCAGCCTCCACTAGCTGAAACCAGTAGCCACCAATAATCCAACACCAATTTGGAGGACCGCGTCAGTAAGATCGAACGCAAGATGCACCGATTGGAGCACAACTTAATGGCCTATTGGGAATATGAAGGATTCCAACTGCCACATTCGCCAACACCATGATTTCAGGACTTCCATAATAGAGAAGATTTCTTTAACCTTTTCCTTTATATTTATGCTTCTTTAACATTGAGGACAATGTTGGTCTAGGTGTGGGGGAAAGAATTGGAGTTTTGGTGTGTGAATATTTTTCGATCTTTGTGTGATTTTTGCATGATTTTTGTGTGTTAAACCATGAAGCTTTGTCATATTAGTTTGGATTAGATTGAGTATATGCATGAAATTAAATTGGGCTAAGTGAATCTTAAGTGAAACATGTTGTTTGATTGCAATAGTTGATCTTGTAAACTTAGTTAAAATTTTGACGCTTGAGTGATGAGGTAATGTGTGGAATTGAAGAGAATTCTTAAGTTAAAACTGTGAGCAAAATTTGAGCCTAAATGACATCATCTTTATGTCATTCTATTTTTGTTGAATTGTGTGACGCTCCTCTATTCATGTTGCCTTCAGAACATGCACTAAACCGGTTTGAATTTATTTGATTACATGGGCTATAGATATGATTAAGGCCTTCCTTGTTTTTAAACCCTTTAGCTTACAAATGACCCACCTAGTTATTTTCCCTTTGCAAACATTTTTTAGCCTTTACCCTTGTTTTTCAATCAGTCACTTTACATTGAAACCCAAAAACTCCATTGGCCTTACCCTATCACAAGTTGAATGAAGCATTGAGTAATTTGGGACTTTTGTTCTGTATTATATTCTGAGGTATTTTAATAGGTACTTCTACTCATGTGTTTATTAAATTATGTTGCTATTAATTTCTCTTGTCTTTATTGTTCTTCCTTATTAAAAAAAAACGAAAAAAGAAAAAAAGAGAAAAAAAAGAAAATGGACAAAAAGGAAAAAAAAAGAAAGAAAGAAAAAAACAAAACAAACGAAGAAAAAAAAAGGAATAAAGCATAGTAGCATGAGTTAGTATGAGTAGTTGTAATCCTTTGTAGTCATATGTTTATCTCATAATTTTAATTCAAGTGTCCCTTTTACTTGGTACTATATGAATGCTTGTGATTAACCTTTGTCATTTTTACCTTACCTTTGAACCTAGCCCCATTACAGCCCTTAATAAAGTCGTTATGATCTATTAGCCCATGTAATCCGAATGAATGATAACTGGTAAATTTGCAAGTCTATGATAGTGCAATATGTTAGAAAGAGGTTTGAGAGAAACACTTTGACCTTAAACACTTGAGCATAATAGCGAAATCTGTGAGAAGGATTCACTTTGAGTTCATAGTTACTTTTGAACAAGGATGTCTTATTTTCACCTTGTTTATTTGTATCAATGAAAAGTGATTATGATATGTGTTGCAACTTAAGTTTTACTGGCCTAAGTTAATGGATTGTGTGTTCTTGATCTTATGAAGGATGAATTGATAGAGTGTAGTGGTTTGACATGCTTGCTCGAGGGCGAGCAAAGGTTTGGTGTGAGGGAATTTGTTAAGTCGTCAATTTGTGTTTATTTTGTATTTAATTTTCCTTAATGTGTTGAAATTATTATTCAAAATTAATGGAATTGTCTCATAATTGTTTTCAAATGATTTTCAACACCTTAAAGACGAAATTGAATCAAAAAGATGCAAAAAAAATGAAGAAAATCTGAAATTCCAAGTTTGGCAGCAATTCAGTGACTAAGCGTGGGCACGTGCAAGGATGAAATAAATTTCCAGATCTGCTTTCAAAATCTAAATCTGATTCTTTTGAGATTTCTATAATCTTTTAAGATTAGATTGATAGAGATTCACAATCTGAACATGTGGGAAACGTGATCTACAAGAGATGATAGAAAAGGAAGGGATCGCGAGGCATTAAAAGTGAAAAAATGTTACTATTCACGAGACTTCCCTTTGGAGTTAGAATAGTTTAGTTTTCTGCAGTTTTTCTCATTCATTGTTCTTACATTTCTGCACTTTTCCTTCTAGTATTT
>JAOTBA010052552.1:0-12921 GCA_025629845.1 Erythroxylum squamatum
AGAGAGACGACCCGAGGTTCAGCTGTGCTGCAATCCTTGGTATAAATTGTTTTGACCGGTTTCCGAGGTCGATTTAATTAATCGAACGACAAAGCCGAGATCACCACCTTAGAAAAGTAAAGGAATACTGACCCGTCATCCCTTATCCTGCTAAAGTTAAGAAAGATTGAACGAGTGCACAGTTTGATAAGTTCTTGAAATGTTTAAAAAACTTCAAGTTAACTTACCCCTTATTGAAACCCTTGAGTATATGTTGCAACATATATAATTTTTGAAGGAGCTATTATCAATTAAGGGAAATTTGAAGGAGATCTCAATTGTAGCATGGGGTAGAAGGTGCTCAAAAATTCTAAAAAGCAAGCTACTAGATAGGCTCATAGATCTAGGGGGTTTTAATATCCCTTGTGAAATTGGTAGTTTAAAAATAGATAAGGCTTTAGCCGACCAAGGGGTTGGAATTAATATGATGCCTTATTCATTATTTGCAAAACTGAGATTAGATGAATTAAAAACTACTAGGATAAGTATGTAACTAGTAGACAGATAGGTAAAATATCCTAAAGGAGTTATAGAGGATATTCTTTTTAAGGTTAACAGGTTTATGTTCCTAGTAGATTTTATGATTCTTGACATAGAGGAAGATGTGGAGGTATCTCTGGTCCTTGGGTGACTAGTTTTGATGACTGCTAAGTCAATTATCAATGTTGGTGAAGGCAAGTTAATATTGAAGGTGGGAGATGAAGAGGTTGAATTCAAAATGTCTAATGTCATGAATCTTGACCTTGACCTTCTTGATGATAATGAATCTAGTGAGTCATATAATGATTCTTTTTCAAATGTTTTACAAGACTCTACCTTTAAAGGTCCGTCGAAGCTTTTGTGAGTTCAAGGTAGTAAACAAAAAGAAAAACGTGGCACTAAGCAACAATGGAGGTTATGGAACCACCGGTGAGACAGCTACAACCTAATTTTTATATGCTGCCTTGAGCATAAAAGGTATAAGTGCTACTTAGGAGGTAACACTAAATAGGACTAGATATAGCAACATCAATGCCATGATGAAGGATTCAATGGCTAAGCTTCAAAGAAACCAATAATTTTTATATTCTGACCCTACTAATCAAGCTCTCCAAATATAAAAGGAGGCATTTAGTTCTTATCTAAGGGTACTTGAGGCACACTAGTCACTCCTTAATAAAGATTTAGAGTTTAATAGATGTTGGAAGGGGATAAGAAAACTTCTTTCTTTCACAAATCTATCTTGATAAGAAAAAATACAAATAGAATTAGTTGATTAAACTTGGAGGATGGTACTATTCTCACTAATTAAGGAAATCTCTAAAGGGAAGCCCATGATTACTTCAATAGAATCTTAAGTTCCAAGGAGAATTTCACTTCCTCCAATTACTTACTCAATTCTTTTATCCATGAAAAAAATCTCTGATGAATGTGCAGGTTTTCTAGATTTTCCTTTCGCTCCAAAAGATATCAGAGAGTGGTATTCAGCCTTAAACCCAACAAATCACCAAGATTAAATGGGTTAAATAAGGTTTTCTTCTCAAAGGGTTTCATTTTAAAGAGGTAAATAGGACATTTATATGTCTTATACTAAAAGTCCATATCCCCTCCATCTCACGGAGTATAGACTAATCAAATTTTGCAAATTTATCTATAAGATCATATAGAAGCTATTGTCTAATAGGTTGAAGTAAGCAATAAAACTCATCATCAAGGAACCTTAGGCAGCCTATATAGAAGGGACGACTGTAGGTGATAGCGTCCCACTTATGGAAGAGCTATTAAAGAACTACAAAAGTGAGAAAACATTAAATAATGTGCAATCAAAGTAGATTTCAAAAAGGCTTTTAATACTCTCAGTTAGTCCTTTACTACTCATGCTCTCAAAGCTTTTGGTTTTCCTTCCAAATTCCTTAGAGGGCTAGCTCCCTCTTTTAGTATTTTGGTAAGCATAATGCCCACTAACCTAATAAAAGGGGATTGGGGTATCATGCAAGGAGACCCCTTTCCTCTTACCTATTTGCACTAGCCATGGAGGTATTATCTAGGTTGATCAAACATTACATCAAGATGGAAAGGGCCTTTAAATACCAAAAAAATGTAAAAGGTTGGAGATTTATAGCCTAGCCTTTGCGAATGAATTGTTACTCTTTTTAGGTGTGGATACTCACTCTTTCAAAGCTTTAGTCAATGCTATAAAAATGTTTATAAGTATTTCATGATTAACAATGAACAAAGACATGAATTTTTATTTTCTTTCTACCTCGACTTCTCATTTATCAAGCTAGTTTGCAACTATTTAGTTTGAAGGAAATGAAACTAACTTTTACATATTTGGGGATCCTAATATCCTATAAAAGACAAATATATGTGGAATTTTTTTTCATTGATAACTAAGGTGAAAAAAAGATTAATAATTGTAATACTTCCCTATCCTTTGTAGGAAGAGTTCAATAAATTAATGTTATGTTGAACTCCATATATGTCCATTGCTCAATTCAATATCTCTTGCTTTAGCTATAATATAAACCATAGAGAAAAGTATAAAAACTTTCCCTTAGGCTAGCTGGTCCTTCCAATTCTTCATATATTGTAAGGTTTTATAAAAGGATTTGTGCCTACAAAAGAATGAAGGTGAAATTGGGATTACTTCACGAAGGCACAACAACAAGACCATGATAGTTAAAAAGATAAGGATAATACTAACAGATAAGGAGTCCCTATGGGTGAAGTGGATTTATTTCCATTATGTTGAATAATGTTACTTTTGGTTATATGTAGGTAATAATGACACCTCTTGGATAATGAAGAATATCCTTAAGATCAGGAATCAAGTTAGACTTTGGTTTAAATCTAGGTTAGAGGAAGGATTTAAAACTATTTTTTAGAGAGACTTATATTGCCTCTTAGGTCCCCTAATGGAGATTGATTCCTTCACTAATTTGAGGGAAATTATTCCTTATAATTCTATTGTCAAGTAGGTGATGTAAAATAACCAGTATAATATTGACCTTATAACAAGAACCAAGCTAATGGGTTTGGTCCAGGGGTTAATTGCGTACTTTTCTATGAGTGTCATAAATTTTGGACTAATAATAATGAAGGGTCATTTACAAATAGATCATGTAGTAATGCTTTGAGAATTAGGAACCCCCTTATTTCTTGGTGCAACTTAGTTTAGTTCCCTAAGTCTATACTTAGAATATCCTTCATTTTATGAATAGGTGTCCTTGGTAAGCTACCCACTAAGGAAAAATTATTTGGATAGAATATGGATGAGAAGTGCCAACATTGTTTAATTAAATCGTAATCAATTAATCCATATTTTTTGAATTTCAATTCTTAACATTTTTATAGAT
This sequence comes from Erythroxylum squamatum, assembly GCA_025629845.1. NCBI lineage: Eukaryota > Viridiplantae > Streptophyta > Magnoliopsida > Malpighiales > Erythroxylaceae > Erythroxylum > Erythroxylum squamatum. The sequence continues at coordinate 3,378 of JAOTBA010052552.1, forward strand.
AAGATTTCAATCTTTATTTCATATCTCTTGTGTAGCCTTTACTTGGGAAGGTATCTTAGACTGGATCACCCATAAGAACTGGGCATAGAGATTAGAAAAAAATCCTATTTTAGCTGGGATTTGGAAGGTTATTTATGTGATTTAAAGTGACAGAATAATAGGAATTCTAGGAATAATGGAAGATCCAAAGATGATGTTCTTAAGGATCTCATGAGTGGTGTAAATGAGCACTATTACTTCGTTAATAGTAGTCAGTACTCCTAAACTAATTTAGGAGTAAACAAACACTATCATATCCTAAATTTCAAGGATAGATCCTAACTTATCCCTGGTGCTTTAGTACTAATTACCAAAAGCTCCCAGTGTTTCCTAGTACTAGAATCCTTCTAGTGGGAGCCATATTAGGTGAAAGAAGAGCAATCATAAGGAAGAGTTCCAAGATGACCTGATACTGCTGAAATAGAAATATTATTTCAATTGCATATAATATATTACATATATGAAAATCAAGCAGATAAGAATGAAAGGAAAAGTTAGGGAAGGGAGAAACATACTTAAAATCCCCAACCCTCGAATGGATATATCAGGGGGACTGATAAGAGCTGCTCATCAAGGTCATCATTCTATGCTTAATCTGGAAAAAATTAGAGGATTCGATGAAGCCATTTAGATTACATGCATGTATTACTGTAAAGAGAAAGAGAAGAATGTAACTGACTTAGAGAATCACACACGTAAGCTTATTCCTTGTTTCCCCATTTGGTTTTGCACAAGGTCTACTGTTAGTCCTTTAGCAGATGAAGGCACTTTACAGCTAGCTGGAGACGGACCTTGGGTGGAAGGTTAGCTAGATCACGCACATGGCGGTGGCATGCGAAAGCTCCAAGATGACTTAACACTTTAGATTAAGCATGGTGAGAGTTTTGGTAGAGTTTCAAATCGTGTACGAGCTAACAAGGCTAAAGGTAAGTTCTTGATGGACTAAAGATCTAGTGGGTGCTCAAATGGACAGACCATGATAAATGGACTTGACATGGGTAAACATTTGATTGAACTAGTGTTGGACCCCAATTTTTGGAGCCCAACATTCGGAGTCATAAAACGTGAACGTATCATCCTATAGGGTTATTTCCATGAACCCTTATTAAACATCATCCCACAATGGTGGCAAGCCCTCAAACATAATGCACTTGCCTTGTAACAATTAACATAGCTTTAACTAGAGATGGTGGATTCAAATCACTCCTAGATGGTTTGAAAGAAGACTTATAGATCTAAAATCTTCAAGTAGACCTGGAAGGTAGATTTTCTCATCTAGAGGGTCAAAATTTGACCAGATGAAAGGTTCGGACGAAACTAGATGAAAAAGCAGACGAATGGGGAAAATTGCTATAACTTTCCCTACAAATATCAGATTTATGTGTTCTTTGGATGGTTCAAAAGAGGACTTCAACATCTAAAACTTTCATAAAGACCTGAACGACACATTCTATATTTTGAAGGGTCAAAAATGGAACAGAAGATAGGCACAGATGAAAAGTCGACTATTGGAAAAAGACAGATGAATGGGGAAAATTGCTATAACTTTCCCTAAGATATCGGATGATGAATGGGGAAAATTGCTATAACTTTCCCTAAGATATCTAATTTGTGTGTTCTTCGGATGATTTGAAAGAGGACTTTAAGATCTACAACTTTCATGAAGACCTTGAAGACAGATTCTATCGTCTGAAGGGTCGAAAATAAACCAGAAGATAGCAAAAAGCAGAAGAAGCAAAAAAATTATAGAAGAAGCAAAACACAAAAGAAGCGGAAAGACAGAAGAATCAAAAAGACAGAAGATAGCAAAACACAGAAGAAGATGATGTCAGCACAGAAGAAACAAAAAGGCAAAAGAAGCAAAACACAGAAGAAGATGACGTCAGCACAGAAGAAGCAAAAAGGCAAAAGAAGCAAAACATAGAAGAAGATGACGTCAGCAAAGAAGAAGCAAAAAGGTAGAAGAAGCAAAACATAGAAGAAGATGACATCAGCACAGAAGAAGCAAAAAGGTAGAAGAAGCAAAACACAGAAGATGACGTCAACATAGAAGAAGCAAAAAGGCAGAAGAAGCAAAACACAGTAGAAGCAAAAATGCAAAAGAAGCAAAACATAAAAGAAGATGATGTCAACACAAAAGAAGCAAAAAGGAAGAAGAAGCAAAAAGGCAGAAGAAGCAAAACACAGAAGAAGATGATGTCAGCACAGAAGAAGTAAAAAGGCAGAAGAAGCAAAACACAGAAGATGCAACTTCACTCTTGAACATCTTCCCTTATAAGGACTATAAATTTCGACTTAGATGTCCAAAAATTTCATACTATATACCGTTGGAAAGATAAAAGAAAGACCTACAACTTTATAAAGACAACTTTACCTAAATCAGCTCAAATCAACCTAGATATTTCCCTAAAATCGGCACATGAATTTTCCCCTTATGTAACTTTGAGAATCATGGGCAAAAAAACGAAATCATAATCCATTAGCGTCAAAAGATAGCAGTTTTACAAAGCTTTAGTGGGCATTTCAAGCCCCCAATATATCAATGTTTCAAAAATCCCAAAATACAAAAGATACATGAACAATAAATTGCTAAAAATGCAACTAAAGCCTTGGTTTACAAGATTAGCTTAAATTACAAGAACATTTCAAAAGTGGAGTGATGCCTTGGCCTTTGACTACCCAATCTCTTCCTCATCACCTGCTTATGGGGAGGAAAGTGGGGGTGAGCTCAAAGCTTGTGGGTAACAATTTTATAATCAGTAATAAGCAAAATCATTGCAATAATCATTTTCATTGTAAAAACTTACATTAATGCATAACATGTATACATCACTATTTTCAACATATCATGAACACATAAGCACATCAAATTGGTTCGGGTGGATCCAAAACAGAATGTACTATACATTTCCATATAATGGTCTTGCATAGTCGTGAACTTATAGGAGTCCATGAAGGAGCTCCATACCACTAGCGGGCAGGTGGGAGAAGCATTTTTGTCAAAGTGCACTTGACTTAACTTAGGGGACCACCACAAAGCCACATAACATGTATTTCATGACTTGTAAAACATATTGCCCAAAAAGGCACATTTATGAAACTTGATTTCTTAAACTTGATACCCTTTCAAAATCATTTTCATAATACACAATATACAGCACTTTTTCAAAGCACTCAAAGAACAATAAATGCACATTTTGAAGTAGTTGAAAACTCATTTATTTCCAGTTCTTGAAAGAGGCATTAATGGCTTATTACTTAATTATAAAAATGTAACCCATGAGCTTTGAGCTTACCCCCACTTTCCTCCCCGTAAGTAGGTGATGAGCAAAAGATTGGGTAGTCAAGGGCCAAGGCATCACTCCACTTTTGAAATGTTTTTGTAATTTAAGCTAATCTTGTAAACCAAGGCTTTAGTTGCATTTTAAGCATTTTATTATTCGTGTATCTTTTGTATTTTGGGATTTTTGAAACATTGATGTATTGGGGGATTGAAATGCCCACTAAAGCTTTGTAAAACTGCTATCTTTTGATGCAAATGGATTATGATTTAGTTTTTGCCCATGATTCTCAAATTTACGTAAGGGGAAAATTCGCGTGCTGACTTCAAGGAAATATCTGGGTTGATCTGGGCTGATTTAGGCAAATTTTTCTTCTAGAAAGTTGTAGATCTTTCTTTTATCTTTCCAACGGTATATAGTATGAAATTTTTGGACATCTAAGTTGAAAGTTATGGTCCTTATAAGGGAAGATGTTCAAGAGTGAAGTTGTATCTTCTTCTGTGCTGACGTTATCTTCTTCTGTGTTTTTGCTTCTTCCGCCTTTTTGCTTCTTCTGTGCTTACGTCATCTTCTTCTGTGTTTTGCTTCTTCTGCCTTTTTGCTTTTTTTGTGCTGATGTCATCTTCTTCTGTGTTTTGCTTCTTATGCCTTTTTTCTTCTTATGTGTTGACGTCATCTTCTTCTGTGTTGACGTTATCTTCTTCTGTGTTTTGCTATCTTCTATCTTTTTGCTTCTTCTGTCTTTCCGCTTCTTCTGTGTTTTGGTATCTTCTGTCTTTTTGCTTCTTCTGTCTTTCTGCTTCTTCTGTATTTTCGCTTCTTCTGTGTTTTGCTATCTTCTGTCTTTTTGCTTGTTCTTTGTTTTGCTATCTTTTGTCTTTCCGCTTCTTCTATGTTTTGCTATCTTCTGTCTTTTTGCTTTTTCTGTCTTTTCGCTTCTTCTGTGTTTTGCCATCTTCTGTCTTTTTGCTTCTTCTGCTTTTTGCTATCTTCTGGTCTATTTTCAACCCCTTAGACGATAGAATCTATCTTCAAGGTCTTCATGAAAGTTGTTGATCTTGAAGTCCTCTTTCAAATGATTAAAAGAACACACAATTCTGATATCTGTAGTGAAAGTTATAGCAATTTTTTCCATTCATCTGTCTTTTCCATTCGTCTGCTTTTTCATCTGGTTTCGTCCGAACCTTTCATCTGGTCAAATTTTAACCCTCTAGATGACAGAATCTACCTTCCAGGTCTACTTAAATATTTTAGATCTATGAGTCTTCTTTCAAATCATCTAGGAGTGATCTGAATCCACCATCTCTATTTAAATCTATGCTAATTGTTACAAGGCAGGTGCATTATGTTTGAGGGCTTGCCACCTTTGTGGGATGCTGTTTATTAAGGGTTCATGGAAATAACCCTATAGGGTGATGCGTTCGCATTTTATGACTTCGAATGTTGGGCTTCAAAAATCGGGGTCCAACATCTTATGGTATCAGTGCGCCTAGGTTTAGGTCCAAGTTTGGGACTAGGTTTTGGAATATCCTAGGTATGAAATGGATAGCTTAAGACATGAAAGTTTTAATTTGTTTTACGTGATTTTAAATTGTTTTATGCGATTTGAACTGTTTTGCGTACTTTGAAATTTGTTTTGTATAAACTAAAGATTTTCAATGGTTTTAAAATGAAGGAGTGAAAATGCCTCAAGCAGATCCCATGGATCCATGTTTCTTACCAGCCTTTGCTCAGGCTTTCACATATGCCATGGGCCAAGGGTCATAAGTCCCAATGCAGACTCCAGTGGAGAGGAGTGGCCAGTATGATAAGCTTCGCAAGTATGGGGCGGTGGATTTCAATGGGACTATAAATCCAAAAGAGGCTGAAGCATGGTTGAAGAGGACTGAAAGGGTCTTGATTCAGATGAAGTGCCCTGTTGAGGAGAAGTTGGATTATGCGGTTAGCTTGCTGCAAGGAGACGCTCTTCATTGGTGGGAATCAGTGCCCCACAGTCAAGTGATGCCTCCAGTGTTATCATGGAGAGATTTTATGGAAGTGTTCAGGAAGAAGTACCTCTCGAAGGTGTATGTACAAGAGAAGGCCAGGGAGTTTCTAAATCTCACACAGAAGGATTTGAGTGTAAGTGAGTATGAACTGAAGTTCATCCAACTGTCACGGTACGCGGCCAACATTGTGGCGAATAAGGAGGACAATTGCCGCAAGTTTGAGGGAGGTCTTCATTTGGAGATCAAGGAGAAAGTCTTCATCCACAATTTCTATGACTACCAACTGTTGGTAGATGCTATACTCTAGGCTGAGAAGCTGGAGAATATCAAGAATGAAGTGAGCAAAAAGAGAAAGAACAGGGAATAGTTTTCCAAGAAAGGGGTAAGTTCTCAAATGTCTGAGAGGGGTAGGAAGAGCTTCCACACATAGAGTGAGGTGGGGAGTAGTACCCCTACGAGGAACAAGCAACCAAGGGCAGCTTCGATGCAAGCCTCTACTACATGGGGGCAATAATAGGGTGGAGAGGAGCAGGAACATGAACCCCCAATGTGAGCATTGTGGGAAGCTTCACAGGGGAGAGTGTTTCAAGTTACTTAGAGCATGTTTCCGATGTGGAGAGAATGGACACTTGATCAAAGATTGTCCCCAAGTAACAAGGCAAGAGGGGTTTCAGTTGTATGCCCCAAGGAGAGCAGAAACAGTGGGAACCAGACCAGTCATAGAGGTGGGTAACTCTGGAACTACAAAGAAGACTATTCCTACAGGGAGGCCAAGGGGTCAAGCACAGGCCAGGGTATTTGCTATGACTAGAGAGGAAGCTGCAGCCGCACCTGAAGTTGTCACAGGTATGGCTCGGTTATTTAATTCTGCAGTATATGTGTTGATTGATTCTGGCTCCACGCATTCATTTGTTTTTGCAAGTATGACATTACATGATGTTGTTTTGATGCCATTGAGTAGTCCTTTAATTTTTAGCACTCCTCTAGAGAGGCATGTGATTATAAGTCAAGTGTATAGAGATTGTGAGCTTTTCTTCAAGGGTACTCAATTGGTGGTGGGCTTGCTACCCCTAGAGTTAAAGGAGCTAGATGTCATACTGGGAATGGATGTTATGGAGAAGTATCATGCAAAGTTGGACTATAGCCTTATGGAGGTGGAGTTTGATCTGAATAATAGTGAGAAGGTGATTTTCAAGGGGGACAGGAAAATACCATCACCAAGACTTATTTTGGCTTTACTAGTTGACAGAATGATGGGAAAGGGGTGTGAAGGATTCTTGGAACATGTTGTGGACACTGATGTAAGTGAAGGGAAGTTAGAGGATTTTTCGATTGTGAGGGAGTTTCTAGATGTGTTCCCAGAGGACTTACCTGGTTTGCCACCGGTGAGGAAAATCGAGTTTGCCATCGACTTGATTGCCAGAACCGCACCTATCTCTATACCACCTTATAGAATGGCGCCAGTTGAGCTGAAGGAGCTTAAGGAACAGTTGGAGGAACTACTAAGGAAGGGGTACATAAGACCGAGTTTGTCACCTTGGGGAGCACCAGTTTTGTTTTGTTAAGAAGAAGGATGGAACATAGCGGTTGTGTATAAATTACTGGAGACTCAACAGGGTGACCATTAAAAACAAGTACCCTCTACCCAGAATTGATGATTTGTTTGACCACCTTCAGCGAGCAAGGGTCATTTCCAAAATTGATCTCAGGTCAGGCTATCATCAACTCAGAATCAAGGAGTCTGATATAAACAATACAACCTTCAGGACACGGTATGGACATTATGAGTTTTTAGTCATGCCTTTTGGATTGACCAATGCTCCAGCTGCTTTTATGGATCTTATGAATAAGGTCTTCAGGGAGTATCTGGATCAGTTTGTCATAGTGTTTATCGATGACATTCTAGTTTATTCCAAGAGTGAAGAGAAACATGAGGAACATCTTAGGATAGTGTTGCAAACACTAAGGGAGAAGGAACTTTATGCCAAATTCAGCAAGTGTGAGTTTTGGCTTCATGAGGTGATATTCCTTAGATATGTAATTTCTAAAGATGGGGTACATGTTGATCCGAGAAAAATTGAAGCAGTAGTGAATTGGCATACACCCAAAATAGTGACATAAGTGAGGAGTTTTCTGGGTCTGGCAGGTTATTATAGGAGATTCGTTTAAGGATTTTCTATGATAGCTGCTCCGATGACTAAGTTATTGAGGAAGAATCAGAAGTTTATCTAGAATGATGAATGTCAGAAGAGCTTTGAGGAGCTCAAGCACAGGTTGACAAGTGCTCCAATTCTGACTTTGCCTACAGGAGAGGAGGGATGTATAGTTTATAGTGATGCTTCAAGGAAAGGTTTGGGTTGTGTGTTGATGCAGGGAGACAAGGTAATAGCTTATGCCTCATGGCAGATAAAGCCTTATGAACTGAATTACCCGACCCATGATCTGGAACTGGCAGCAGTGATCTTTGCCCTGAAGATTTGGAGACATTATTTGTATGGGGTGTAGATAAGGATTTTTACGGATCAAAAAAGTCTCAAGTACTTGTTGAGTCAGAAAGAACTGAATTTGAGACAGAGAAGATGGTTAGAGCTAATTAAGGATTATGATTTGTTGATCGAGTATCATCCAGGAAAGGCAAATGTAGTGGTGGATGCCTTGAGTAGAAAATCATCAATAACCCATGTTCAGACAATTTATCTGCCTTTATTGGAAGAGATGACTAAGCTTAGGATAAGCTTGAAATAGGAGGAACCTAAGAGTATTGTTGCTAATTTCAGAGTAAGACCGATACTCAGAGAAAAGGTTAGGGAGTTACAAGCACAGGATGCAGAATTGAGTAAGCTCCGAGAGGAAATTCAAAATGGAAAGAAATTTGAATTGGTAGTGAGGGATGATGGACTTACGGTTGTAGGGAATAGACTTTGTATCCCGAATGTTAAGGAAGTCAAGGATGAGGTACTGGATGATGCACATAATGCGCCTTATGCCATGCACCCAGGTAACACCAGGATGTACAGAGATCTAAAAGAGCATTTCTAGTGGAAAGGCATGAAGAGAGATGTAGTAGAATATGTGAACAAGTGTCTAGTGTGTCAGCAAGTCAAGGCTGAACACTAGGCACCTTTGGGCAAGTCAAGGCCATTGTCCATTCCTGAGTGGAAGTGGCAAAGGGTGACTATGGATTTTCTGATGGGTTTGCCTAAGACTAGTAGGAAGCATGATGCCATCTGGGTCATTGTTGATTAATTGATGAAGTAAGCCCATTTTCTAGCGATCAGACAGACTGATTCTCTGCATGTGCTAGCAAAGAAGTATATTGAAGAGACAGTGAGATTGCATGGAGTTCCTGACTCCATAGTTTCTGACAGGGATCCGCGATTTACTTCGAGATTCTAGGGAAGCTTATAAGAGGATTTGGGAACCCAGTTGAATTTTAGCACAGCCTTCCATCCTCAAACAGATGGTCAATCTGAGATGACTATTCGGACCCTTGAGGGAATGCTCAGGGTATGTGTGATGGATTTCAAAGGAGCTTGGGACGAGCATTTTCCATTGATCGAATTTGCTTATAATAATTCGTACCATTTGAGCATTCAGATGGCTCCTTATGAAGCACTGTATGGAAGGAGGTGTAGAACTCCGATATGATGGGATGAAGAAGGCGAAAGGAAACTGATAGGGCCAAAGTTACTTCAGATGACAGTAGACAAGGTCAACTTAGTTAAGCAACGGCTTAAGGCAGCACAGGATATAATGAAAAGTTATGCTGATGCATACTGAAAGGAGATGGAGTACAAAGTTGGTGAGAAGGTCATCCTTAAGACATCTCTTTGGAAAGGAGTCATGAGATTTGGCAAGAAAGGTAAGTTAAGTCTAAGATATGTGGGTCCTTACGAGATTCTTGAGAGGATTGGACTGCTAGCTTATAGGTTGGCGTTGCCACCAGAATTATCACAGATTCATGATGTTTTTCATGCTTCCATGCTAAAGAGATATAGATCAGATCCCTCCCGCATGATTCAGACCACTGAGGTTCAGTTGAGAGATGATTTGAGTTATGAGGAGATTCCAGTGGAGATCTTAGACACCAAGGAAAAGATCCTCAAGAACAAGACGGTTCAACTAGTCAAAGTCTTGTGGAGAAAACATTTCATGGAAGAGGCCACATGGGAGCCCTTGGAGGCCATGAGGGAAAGGTATCCACACCTCTTCAATGACTCAGGTAAGAATTTTGAG
>JAOTBA010052567.1:0-12919 GCA_025629845.1 Erythroxylum squamatum
GCTCAATTCCATTAAACTCTCCTCCAATAGGCTTGGAGTTCGCCATCTTCTCAAGATCCTTACTCCTGCTCACATCAGTTTCTTTTTATACACCACAGTTACCCTTAAAATCAGATTGAAGAAAAGAAGTAAAAAAAAGAGAAAATATATAAAGAAAGATTTTAAAAAAAATTGAAGAAATAAAATAAGAAAATAATATACAAACTAGAGAAATAGTGAATCGATTTCCTAAAACTAGTGGCTTCCCTAGAAACTGCATCAAAAACTTAGTAAGTATGTTATGTTTATATGTGCCCGTGTTATTAAAAATTTTCATATTACAAATATATCACTCACTAAGTAAGCAAGGATACCTATAATTGGTAAGTAATATAATGGTTAACAGTGTTCAAATCTCGTGAAAAAGTAATATAGATTAAAACACCTAACATTATTAACCAGCCTGAGGATAATTAATAAAAATATTACTTTTACAAATTTTAAATTGAATATATAAAATAATAATATAATAATCAAAAGAAGAACTAATGACAAGATAATTAATCAAAAGGAACGCAATCAATTAATTATTTTTAGACCACTATTTCACCTAGTAGTAGTTTTAACTTTATTAACCTAAACTGGACATATTCTCAAGACTAATAGGATCTCCTAGACATGAAATTTTACTTCTTTAGCTATAAGTATCTACTATCCAATTGATAAACTCATATCTCTACCATGACTAACACCCCTTTGAATGTATTAAGCTTTGTGAAATCCCATCAAAGATTTCACCCTAATAATAGGATGATCATATAGGTCTCCCTCAGGAACCCCATTTAACCTCCTTTACCTAAGCCACAATCCACTTATAAATAGATTCTCTAGTTTTCAACAAATTAATTTAAATCAAATTTACAATATTGTAGTAATTAACACTATTTATATCTTAACACTATTTACAATAAACATTAACACTAACTAAATATAATCAAGAAAATACAATTTATATCTTAAATTTATTCAAACCAATCTAAACAAAACTAACCTCTAGTTATTTTCTTATGTAAACATAGACATTTATTTAGCTATGAAGCATGTTCTAAATAACAAAATCATAATATAAAAGCAAAGAAGTCATGATAGTAATAGATGTAGATGAACCCATTATTCCATTAATATATTAGTTCATTAAAAAATGTTTTGGATCTCGATTCATATAAATCGTTTTGATCTTGTTTAAGATAAGAGTGATCAAATTGATTTTTCTTATGACAGGTAAAAGCTTGAGTCGAAGATGTTTGATATGCACAAGAAATGCAAATATTTTCTTAATTCTCTTGCTTTATATTGATGTTAAGTTAACTTATTTTACTTAGCTTTTGACATTTTTAAAATTATATGCAAATTCGAGCTAAGGAAAATATATTTAAGAATTAGATGTCATTCTAGGAAAAATCATGAAAAATATTACAATTCTTGAAGGAAAATGATTTGGTCTACACTTTAGTCCTAGCTTATGCTATATAATAGATCAAATGTAGTAAAGTGACATAGTCTAAGCCATGCTTGTATATGAAATCATATGAAGGTCAAGAAAGAAATTGGAAGATCCATTATTTAGAAATATGGCCATTACAAAGGTTGTGAATTAATTTTAAGGGAGACAACGAGATATATAATTTATTGACATGATCATTTTAGAGGCTTCGTTCATCACCTAGAGGAAACAAAGAGGTCTTTAGTTTATGCCTCACACGATACCTTAGGCAGAGTAAACACATTTAAATGTAAAAAACCTAAATTTTACGGAATTTATATTAATTTAGGAGAAAACACATACTAGAGGCATATTTTTTAATCTATAAGTTAGGCTTATTCATTAGGAGGCTTCTAGTTGATGTATTTTTCGTGTTAGTCAATTGTGTAATAAACTGCAAGTGCACAACGTACTTGTAGTTAGTATCGATTGAATACTAGTACTTACCCCTACTCTATTATCCAGCCTAAAGATTGATTTTTGATTTTTAATAAAAATAAAATAAAAACAAAAACAACTAAAGAAATAAGAAACGATAATGAATGCAAAGACAATGGAATTCAATCAGAAAACTATCGTTATCAGAAATTAGTATCTCGGTTCGAATTCCCTTACATCCTTAACATATTAATTTTTTATTATGCAATTGGTTTGTTGATGTATTGGACTATGGAGATTCCTATGGTATGCTAATAGTCGACCTTGAGTCTACTAGCAACTAATCCTAAGGTTTCTAACTAAATTACTTAGGTTAAATCTTATAGAATTGTGTTATTGATTTATGAGCCCATCTATTAGGTTTGACCCAAATCCGAAAGATTTATGTCAATATATCTTTAAAGATGCAATCAATTCCTTCTAATTATGGTAGATCTATTCACACTAGTATTTCTTAATCTCCATGTATGAAATTTGATTATGATCTAATTTTCTTGGGTTATTAGAGCATAAATAAAACAATAATCAGATCACAATGTATCGAACAACCAACTGCATTAATAAAAGAATAAAATCATATCAAAGTATTAACATAAGTTTCATCTAACCTAAATACTAACTGGACTTTTAGTTACACATGATCAAATACGAAATCAAACATACGTAAACTTAAAAACGAATTGAAAACAATGGAATCATATTTCTAAATCTTCCTAATTGTCTTCTATCGAATGTTTTTACGAAGTAGAGGCTTGATTTTGTATTCCGATGGATTTTTCGATGATTTCTTTATGTTTTCCACTTCTTTAGATTAAAATCGTCCCTTTTGCACGCTCTCCATGTATGGAAATCTTCTCCAAGAGTTTACTCCTCCTTAATTGCCTTTGAAACATTATTTTTAGATGAAATTTTAGGTTTGCGATTGATGCACAATCTTGTGGATGACTGTTCATCAGACTGTGCATAACTAGAATTCACTGGTTATTGAAAAAGTTCATAGCCATAGGAAAGTGCACAGTCATGATGCATGGTCGTGCATTCCTTTAGATTTTTCGATTCTTCATTTTATGTCATGTTTTCATCTGAATTCCTCTAAGGCAATTATCACCTGTAAATACACTTGGAGCAAATTAAGTACCAAATATACGATAAAAGTATAAAATATAAAGTAAAGTACATTAAATATGGGTGTAAAAATATAGTCAAAAATCCATCTATCAAACATCCTTACACTTAAGCTTTTGCTTGTCCTCAAGCAAACCATAATCAAAATTATAAAATTTACAACATCAATTCATCATCAATCTCTATATGTCCTGTAACGCCCCAATATGTACCCTGGAAGTATTATAGCATGTCTAAGGTGTATTAAGAAGTGAACATAATGAATTAAGTGCATCTCAGTATAATAAGAGACATAATGGTACTTAATGTAAAAGATATGGTTAATGGGTAATTTGCTCATTTCAACACGAGCATACCTCTGTAATTTGGACATATCTTGGTCTGTATACCTATAAATTGGATGATTCCAATTGGAAATTAATCAAGAGACATATATCAATTATTTTCATGAAGGAATCGAAATTTTATTGTGCATCTAAGGTTTCTGAATTATGGCCTGAATTTAAGTTATGGCTATTGTCCCTGTTTTCGAACAGCCGGTAGTGTTTTGGGTATAGCTCCTGGAATAATTAACCAAAGTGCATGAAATTTTTTACATTAGAAAATTAAGACATAGGGGAATGAAATTAATTTATAAGATTGAAGGCCAATGTGGGAAGTAAAGGACGAAGAAGGACCAATATGCAATTTTTCTAAAGTTAACACATGGACCAATTGGATTAAGGCAAGTGTGACCTATAATAATAAAGCATGAATGACCAATAGGAATACATATATGAGGGTCTTGAAAGTTCTAGAATGGGGATATGGAGAGGGTGGATGCACGAAATTTTGGGGGTTCTAAGTTCATATTTTTCTCCTCTCGATTTCACCTTCTTCATCCCATCATTTTTCATGTAAGAAATCAAACAGCTAATCTTAGGTTGAAATCAAGGTAAAAGTTAGGGATTTTCTCTTCACCTTTATCTGTTCTTGCTTTGCTTAGGAAGGAATTAAATTATAAGGTTGGAAGTGGGATTAAGAGGTATATTTTTGGTGTTTTAGTTAGTGAGTCAAGCAAAGCTAAAGAGGAAGGGAAGGAAAGGCAATAGAAGACCTACTTTGTCAATTTTCAGGTTTGGGACTTCACTTAGTTGATCTCTATATTTGTTTATGATTGAATGGATATAAAGATTCATTTGCATGTGGAATTTTTGCTGGGAAGTTGCTTTGGTGTTATTTTGGTGTTATCTTGGATAGAATTGGTTAAATATGACAAGAGAGTATTGCATAGTGGAATTCTATCTAGGTTTTGTTTGAGTCATAACTCAGCCTATAGACCCCAAATTGTTTTATTTCAGTTGCATATGAAATCTAAGACATAGAGATAAATATCTCTAGAAGGTACTCCAACTTAATTCTGGCTCTATGACCTTGGAAATTTAGATCGAAAAAGGTGACCTGATGCTACCTCTGTTTTGGAGCAGCTTGTGATATTTTACTTATATCTCATGATTTAGAAGTCCAAATGGTTTGATTTTAGTGATCTTGAAACCCAATTCTGACCTTTTCTATTTGCACATTAAGTAGCGGTATGAATGGAGAAAGTGTCTGTCACTATCGTGGCATTGTTTTTATTTCTAAATTTTACCAAATTTTTTGAATGTGCATGAGACCTTTCAAACACCTACAAATAAATGAAATAGGACTTGCCATGTATGAATTGGGTGATTGAACATTGAAATTTAAGATTGAGCGTAATGCATTCCAAAGAAGACTTACTTGTATATAAATGATTAGTATGCATATTTGTTGCTCATATATATATAGTATAATTATAAAAATTTTGACACCATTCTAATGGTGGTAAGTTATGTCTTGCATGTATGAACATAGATATATATTTTATGACTTGAAATGTATATCATATGACTTGTCAATATATGAATTGTGAAATGTGGAAATGGTTAAAAGAAATGTTATAGTGCTTGCTCTATTGTCGTAGTTGTGGATAGATAGGCATGCTTATAGGGTTACAGTGCAGCTGCTACAGTTCGACACCACCGGTGTCCACAGTTCGATACCTTTAGTTATCTACAGTTCAATACCCTCGGGTATCCACAATTTGATATCTTCAGATATCTACAACACCCATTATCCACACCCACAGAAAATGTGCAGGCCTAACACAGAAAGTAAAGTAAAGAGATATAAATAAGAAATACAGTATGACAACATAAATAATCGGTATATGAATGAGCATTTGCATTTGTATTGATAATTTTTACCATTGAGTGTTGAATATCAATGTTTGAGTTTTGAAGGTGAATTTATGGTATATGAAAAAAATATAGTGAAGCATGTTTGCATTATTTATTTGATTAATTATGCCATCATTATTTATATTTGTGCCATGTTCATGAATGTATGTTCTTAGCAGATGACTGCCATAAGGTCACAAATTACACCCTAGTAGGAATGTTACATGTTTACGAAAGTATATGATTTAGGTGCTAAAATTGTATTATGATTATGAATTGAATAAGTCTTGAATTTTGGTTTGATGGACCATAATTAGTAACTTGGGATTAATTATTACCATTGGAAATTGATGAATGAAAATATACATTTGGACTAGGAAATTTTTTTAGTGGCAAAACAAGTTAATACATGGAAATTGGGACATATGAGCCTATACATTTAGTGACATTTGACATTAGTAAAAAAGTGAAAAATGGACTAATAGAATTGTGACATTTGGCAGCCATAAATGAAGACATGTAGAATACTTCATTGAAGGACAAGTAGCTTATCTTCATGTGTGACATGTGGCCATTGTAAACCAGGACCTTGCATCCAAAGGGTTAGGCAAGTGATGAATAATCTTTCACTTTTGATGTTTCTTCCTTCTCTCTTTCCTTTGCTCCTCTCCACCGAAATCTCTTACTCTCTCATAACTCCTTGGATTTTTTCTTTAATTTGCATCATCATCACTTGGAATCTTTGCAAGATGTTGAATTAAGGAAGCTAGATCTTGTTATCTTCTATGCTATTTTCTTAGTGCTAAGATTTGTACCTTGATCTTGGATGTGTGTTGGTTGCTTGCAAGGGTTAGATTAACTGGTTCTTTGGAGTTGAAATTTGAAGTTAAATAGGTAAGAGAATTATAAACTTGATAGCAATTATTAGTACAAGTTATATGATGATTGAATTGGCATAGAATATGTGTTATGATGTTGATAAATGAGTGCTGGAAAAGTGAGCTTTATATGGCAAATTCTGTTTTGGTTATGATGATTGAAAGACTATGATTTATGAGTTGCCTAACGAATATTTTTTAATTGGATTTGGACATGAATTGGATGAGGAATTGAAGCATAATTAAGGTAGAATTGAGGTGAAATGAATGGACTTTGATGAAGGTGTATTGAATGAAGTATGAAGGAGTTACAATTTAGAGACAAGTTGAGGCTTTGGGTTAGTGAACCTTAGGTTCACTCATCCCACGATCGTGGGATTTATATGGCCCTTTCCCATGGTTGTGGGAAATGTTTAGGAATGAGAAAAGGTTAGTTTGTGCAAGTTTTGAACTATATAAGGTTAAGACACTTTATAATGATGTAATTGGACTTGATTAGGGTATGAAATGAACCTAGTTTGATGTGGAATTTGTTAATTAGATATTGAATAAGATTTGGACTATTAATTGAGGTAATAACTTAAGGAAGGTGTTATTTGATATCAAAGTGTCTAATTTTGAAACTTATGAGTTGTTAAAGGAATGAAGTATACTTATGAACGCTAATGTGATTTAAAGAACAAGGATAATGTGTTAGTTGTTAATGTGTGTGAATTGGGAACTTGTGTGAATCCATGTAATGTGTAATTACTTAACGTATTCATAGGTGCATTATAGCAAATGCTTATGTTTGTTAGGAATGCTAAGTTTGATCAAATGTGAATGAATAAGTTCAATTTAAGCAAAATGGAATAAAGTAATATGTTATGGACTACATCATCTACATGTGATTCTGAAATCCAAAATGTTTTGTTTTAAAGCTGGCAAGTCCTAGTCGTGGGTAAATAGGCATGCCTAGAAGGGTCTGTAGCTACTTCTGTAACACTAAGGTGCCTTCTGTACTTGACACTACGGTATCTTCTGATATTTGACACAATAGTGCCTTCTGATACTGGGACATAAGTCTTTTCTATTATGCGATACCAATCACTGGTGTCTTCTGTTCTGGTTCCGTTGCCCACTTCTGTATAAAGAACTAGTAGGCTAATTTGTTTTGTGTTATGATATATGTTCAATTTTTCAACAACTTAAGTTCTGATTGTATACAAGATAAATTTTGATCTGCTACAAGTTTAGTTCTGTACTAACACAATTATATCCTGTTATGAGACTTTTAAGTTCTGTTCTGATACTTATATGATTTCCTCTAAAGCATTTATATTATATTTTGATGAATTATATTTTGTTCTAATGCTTTTAATGGTCTTATCAATCTTTAATTTGAATAATTAAAGATTGCTTATGATATGATCTCATTCAGTACATATGAATGCTAAACGATTGTTAGAAGCAATCATCATTTTATATCTTGTTTAGTTATTTCCCCACTGAGCTATATGCTTAACACAATGGTTTTGCCTACGTGTAGGTTTTGATAAGAAGATCTATGGTTGGGACAACTGCAGTGACAAATGAAGGATGTGATGTAATTTGGACAATGTTTGTTTGTGTTGTTTTTGAGCTGTAATCATTGTATAAGACATATTTGTATTTTGGTATAAATGGTTTTGTAATCACTACAATATAAGATGGATTTGGATTTAAAACAAGTTTATGACAAGTACAATGTGTATAATGTATTATGTTTATTTATGTTAACAATCGATGAATGTAAAGCTTGATACCTTATTTTAAAGAAAATTCTGGAATGTCTTGTTTTATTTAGATATGTATTGGGTGACATCCTTATATCCTTTTAGGGGGTATGTGGGTGTTACATTGTTTAGTATCAGATCATGGTTTAGGAGATTTTGGTTTAACCAACACTTAGCTATTTCTTGTACTTGAATATAAGAGTTGTGCTTTGGCCTAATGCAAGTTGTCCCATGTTTTGGTTTTAGAATTAAATATGGAAAGATCTCACAAAGCCATTGACAAGGTTGATGAGAGTAATAATCCTGCACGATCTCATCTATTTATCTCTGGGCTCAATCGAGATGAAGCTGAAATACCACCATATCCACCTCTATCTCAGGGGGAGGCTTTAGTTAAGTTGTCACAATATATGATGACTTTGCTAGATTGTATGACCACACCCAAGCCTCCAAAAGATCAGTTGCGAAAGTATGGAGCTGAAGAGCTCACTGGAAAATCTCTGGGGGAGTCTAAAAAGGCAAAATTCTAGTTGGAAAAGGTGAAAAGGGTGTTAGATGAAATTAGCTGCCCACCTGATTAAATGGTTCATTGTGCCATCTCTCTTCTTTAAAGAGCAGCCTATGAGTGGTGGAAGTTTGTTTTGAGGTATCCTTAGTAACCCCATTCTTTGAATTAGGATTTCTTTTCCCAAAACTTTAAAGCCAAGTATGTTAGGAAGCCTATAGAAAAGAGTGGTGGAAGCAGTTCTTGAATATGAAGTACAAAAGTCTATCCATTGCTGAGTACGATAGTGAATTTAATCGACTCAACAAGTATGCATCTAAATCTGTACTTACTGAGGAGCTCCGGTGTCATCAGTTTGAGGATGATTTGAATGATTTGATCAAAAAATATCTTATGGCATTCACTCTTTTGCAGCAAGTGAGCTATCTTCAGCTAGTATAAGCTGCCATTAAGATAGAAAAGCAAGAAATGGTTAAGAGAGAAAGGGTTCAGCGAAGAGGTTTTGTTAGAGGAGGTCAGTCCTCAGGTAAGAGAAGTAGTGAAGGTGCTTCCATGGCACAAGAATTAACTCGGAGATCTGCAGCTAGGGTAAGACATCAAGTCTTTCCCTCATCGGCTGATTCTAGTAGGGGTTCTTCTATGGGCCAAAATTCTGGTGCTTCAGAGTGTCTTCATTGCTCTAGACACCATTGGGGTACTTGTAGGAGGACTACGAATGTATGTTTTTGATGTGGCAGCCCTGATCATTTCATAACAAATTGTCCTATGAGATAGCCTCAGAAGTCTCAAGCTAGTAGAGAGGTTTCTCATGTACCTGCTGGGAATAGAGGACATGGTAGAGGTCGTGGAAGATCTAGTCAAATTAGACCTAATTCGAGTACTCTTTCAGAAATTGTTGATCCACTTGTTGTGCCTTCTACTTCGACTCTAGCTTATGCTTTAAAAGCTCGCGAGGATTAGGATACACTTGAGGTCATTGTAGGTATTGTTTCTCTCTTTAATTCTGAAATGTATGCTTTGATTGATCCTGGATCTACCCATTCTTATATCTGTGCTAGAGAAATTTCTGATAAAGAGATGCATATAGATTAGTTAGATTATGATATTTATGTAACCAGTCCTTTGGGTAGCAGTGTGTTGTTTAATCAGGTTTATAGAAACTGTCCGGTTATGATCCAAGGAAGTTAATATGTAGCCGATCTAATTGAATTTTCTTTTTATGAATTTGAATTGATTTTGGGTATGGATTCGTTTTCCAAGAATCAAGCAATAGTTGACTATAGTGCTAAGATAGTTGCACTTAAGAAGCCCTATCAACCTAAAATAATATTATATAGCATTTGTACTAGTCCTCTAAGTAACATGATATCTGCTATGGAAGCTTGAAGGTTTCTTAGCTTAAGGTATGAAGCTTATCTATCTTTTGTGATTGATTTTAAGAAGGAGAGTGTTAAACTACAAGACATTTCAGTGGTAAGTGAATTTTCAGATGTGTTTCCTTAAGAACTACCCGGACTCCCTCCTAAAAGTGAAGTGGAGTTATCTGTCAAAATTATGCCTGGCACTGCTCCTACATCCAGAGCACCATACAAGATGGCTTCTACGAAAGGAGTTAAAGGTGTAGTTACAGGAGCTACTAGATAAGGGGTTTATTCGACCTAGTGTGTCACCCTAGGGAGCATCGATTATGTTTGTTAAGAAAAAAGATGGTACTCTTCGGATTTGTATTGATTACAAATAATTGAATAGGGTCATAGTGAAGAATAAGTATCCTTTGCCAAGGATAGAATATCTGTTTGATCAATTGAAAAGTGTAGGAGTATTTTCCAAGATAGATCTGCAATCAGGGTACAATCAAATTCAGGTAAAGGATGTGTATGTTTCGAAAACTACATTCAGGACTTGTTATGGACATTATCAATTCCTGGTAATGCCATTTAGGTTAACTAATGCTCCAACTGCATTCATAGATTCGATGAATAGAGTGTTTAGACATTATTTAGATCAGTTTATTGTGGTATTCATAGGTGATATCCTGGTTTATTCCAAAAATGATCATAATCATGTTCAACATCCCCGGATTGTGTTACAAAATCTGCAAGAGAAGCAGTTGTATGCCAAGCTAAGTAAGTGTGATTTATGGCCTCAGAAAGTATCTTTTCTAGGACATGTTGTCTCTTCTCTAAGGATTAGAGTTGGTCCTAGTAAGATTGAGGCAATTGTTAACTAGAAGCCGCCACAGAGTGTGACAGAAGTGAGAAGTTTTCTAGGCTTGGCTAGTTACTATCGCCGATTTGTGAAGGGGTTTTCGGTGATAGCATTCCCTTTGACTAAATTGCTACAGAAAGGAGTAAAGTATGAATGGTATACTAGATGTCAAACTAGTTTTGATCAATTAAAAAGAATGCTTACTGAAGCTCCTGTATTGGCTTAACCTACTTCTGGTAAAGAATATGTTATGTTTAGTGATGCATCTAGAAACAGTTTAGGTTATGTTTTAATACAGGATGGAAAGGTGATTGCATATGCCTTTAGGCAACTAAAGCCACATGAACAAAACTACCCTACACATGATCTTGAGCTTACAGTAATAGTGTTTACTTTGAAAATTTGGTGGCACTACTTATATGGTGAAAAGTGTAGGATATTTACTGCACATAAAAGTATGAAATACCTACTTACCCATAAGGAACTTAACTTGAGACAACAACGTTGGTTGGAACTATTTAAATATCATGACTATGTTATGGATTACCATCCTAGTAAGGCTAATGTTATGGCCGATGCCTTAAGTCGGAAGACTATTTCAGCATTGTCAGTGCAACAAAATGAGTGGGGACTTGCATCTGATGGGGCTTTAATATCTCAATTGAAAGCTATACCTACCTTAAAACAAGAAATCTGGATGCTCAAATAGTTGATGATAAGTTCCAACAACTTATCTTGGCAACTCGGGAAGGTAAACAACCTAACTTTTTTGTGAAAGAAAATGGTGATCTGTATTACAAAGATAAATTGTGAGTATCAGCTAGTGATGAATTGAAGAAAAAGCTATCTTTACAATGCACCCTGGTGGAAACAAAATGTATCAAGATCTGAAGCAACATTACTAGTGGTCTGGTAGAATATGTATCCAAATGTTTGACATGTCAACAGGTTAAGGCTGAACAATAGGTTCCATCCTTTTTTAATTCCTCAATGGAAATGGGATAACATTACCATGGATTTTGTCACTAGGCTTCCTCTCACTCAAAGAAAGTATGATGTTGTATGGGTGATTATGGATAAGTTCACCAAGTCTGCTTATTTTGTGCCTGTTCATTCTGATTAGTCACTGGATAAGCTTGTAGATATATATATGAATGAAATGGTGAGATTGTATGGGATACCGTTGTCTATGATTTATGATCGTGATCCTCGATTTACTTTGAGATTCTGGAAAAATCTTCAAAAAGCTCTAGGTACTCAACTCAAGTTTAGTACCACTTTCCATCCACAGACAGATGGACAATTTGAGTGGGTAATTCAGGTGTTAGAAGATATGCTTCGGGGTTGTGTGTTAGAATTCTCATGAATTTAGGATAAATATCTTGCTTTGATAGAGTTTGCTTATAACAATAGTTATTAGATTAGTATTAGCATGGCGCTTTATGAAGCCCTATATGGTAGGAAGTGTAGGACACTGGTTTGTTGGATTGAATTAAATGAAAACAAGATGATCACGCCTGATATTGTGAAAGATACTGAAGAGAAAGTTCAAGTTATCTAACAAAGATTGAAAGCCGCCAGTGATAAGCAGAAATCCTATGTTAATTTAAAAAGGAAAGATATTGAGTATCAGGTAGGAGATAAAAGTATTTTTGAAAGTGTCACCATGGAGAAACATACTTCGGTTTGGTAAGAAAGGTAAGCTCAGTCCACGATACATCAGTCCCCATGTGATTCTTAAGAGAGTCAGACGAGTAGCTTATCAGTTAACTCTTCCTGAAGAATTGGCTAAGTTACATGATGTTTTTCATGTTTCTATGTTAAGAAGATATCGATCTGATGATACACATAAGGTTCTTGTGTAAGAATTCAAGTACAACCGGATTTGTCTTAATAGGAAGGGCCTATGTCTATCTTAGCCAGAGAAGTTTGACAACTTAGAAATAAGCAAATACCTCTGGTGAAAGTACTTTGGCAACACCATGGACTTGAGGAAGCAACTTGGGAACCAAAATCAATCGTGAGAGCTCAGTATCCTCAGCTATTCTTGTTGGACCCCTAACTCTTTTTGAAAGTAGAACTATTAAATGAGTAGGGATTAGAGAGTTTAATGAAGTCAAGTTAATATTTGAATGGTTATGAAATGATGTTTCATAGATGAATTGAAATTGTGACAATTTTAGAGTGAAAGTTTGTACATTGCATTTTTTCAAGTTTTTCATGGGTAAAAACTTTGTGTTCTGACTTCA
>JAOTBA010052700.1:0-12906 GCA_025629845.1 Erythroxylum squamatum
CCTAATCGATATAGGAATCATAACAAATCCTTATCCTAATGGATATAACATATCTTTATGGATTCAATCCCTTATTACTGATTTATGGTCTGTATCCAAGATCGTTGCTCTAATACCAATGATAGGTCCCGTAATCACAACCTCAATGAACAGATTGCGTATTAATTAAAATAAGATCCATACAGTAAGGAGAATTAGAGAGTCTCTTATTCTCTCCCGAAAGAAAATCCCAGTACAGATTTCTCTACCTCTTTTCTAACAGAGAGCTCTTATTCATTCTCGTCTCTCTCCCTCCCAAGGTGTAACAAACTTGTGACAACCTTATATAATAGTTGGTTTCATATTGATGGTGTTGGCTCCAACTGGCGAGACAAGGGCCATAATTTTGCAGGCCAAGGACTTAACTCTTAGCAAGCAAAATTCAGAGGAATGGTTGAAGCTAACAAGTGCTGCACTGCTTGTTTTGGTGTTTTTAGTTTATATGTCTTCTATTTGTTTAATCTTCCAAGCGCAACCATATGCTGACCGATGAGAAGTGGTTATACTATCCTACTTAGCAACAAAATTAACAAGAATTTGGTTATTATCAATTATTAATCTTGGAGCTCATATTGAAAACTAATCAAACTTAAAAGATTGGAATTTGGTTTTCTAAAATAAACATTCTATGTCAAATTTATCATTTTTTTTAGTTTTGACTCATTAAATGATTTATAAGAGTCTTTTGACTTCACTTTTGTGTTTTGGTTGCAGTTTTTAGTTTTTGTTTTTAATTTTTTTTTAAATAAAAATAAAAAACTTATTTAATTGTTAACGTAAATGTAGTTATATTTCTAAAAGTTAAAGATAATTTTTTAATTAAATATTTTTTAATCTCTTATATAATATTTATTAACAAATTACTAATAAAATTATTTCATTTTATTAAAATAAATAATTTAAAAATAACTTTTATTTAAAATTAATATTTATTTTAAATATATTTTAATTCTTAAATCAATTTATTTAATTTAATTACAAAAATTAAATAAAATCATTAAGTAAAAAAATTATGCATCATTCTTGTTAATAATTAATTTTAATTAATTAAATATAATATTAAATTAAATTATTCATAATTTTTATTTAAATTAATATATTAAATAAATAAATAATATATTTTGTTGACAGTAAATTAGAATATGAGAAAAAAGAGGCAGAAAGCAAAATCTATATAGTTTTTATAATTTTTGAGAAAACAAAAACAGTTTTTAATTAAATTTTAAAATAAAAACAAAAAATAAAAACGAACAAGGTTATTTAATAGAAATTAAATATAAAAATTTTCAAAAAACCAAACGTTATCCGTTCGAGAAAACAAAATGATAAACCTCCAAAGCACCATCTCTTTCGTCATTCATGCCAAAATGATAAACCTCCAAAGCCCTGCTTTCTTCTCCTTTCCTAAACCCTTAAACCCTGATCACCAACACCTAAACCACCACTTACAGTGTCTTCCTTTCTTCACCAAAACCGTAATTCAGCCTTCCTTGTCCTCCACCACCACCACCAAATGCTTCAGCTCTGACGAGTTTCCGGTCGACGACGATTTCATCCAAACATTTGGCCGGAAAGATAAAGAAACCGAAGACGAAGCTCGACGCAAGAACTGGGTCGATCGTGATTGGGCTCCATGGGAAGAAATCCTCACGCCAGAGGCCGATTTCGCCAGAAAATCTCTCGATGAAGGCGAAGAGGTCCCTCTTCAGTCACCAGAAGCAATCGAAGCATTCAAAATGCTGTCCCCAAAGTACAGAGCGAAGAAGATCGAAGAAATGGGTCTCACAGAGGAGGAGTGGTACATGAAGCAATTTGAGATTAAGGGTGAGATTCCGGAGCCGTTGAAGACGGTTTGGGCTGCACCGTTGGCAGTGAGACACGTGGCGCCGAGGGACTGGCCTCCCATAGGATGGGAAGTGAACAGAGAGGAGCTGGAGTTTATTAGGGAATCACATAAAATGCAGTCTGTGAGAGTGAGATTGGAGGATTTGGAGAGTAAAGCAGTTTCAAAGACTGACGATTTGTGTTTGGATAGATATAAGGTGTTTTTGAAACAATACACTGAATGGGTTGATTGCAACAAGGATAGATTGGAAGAGGAGTCTTATAAGGTATTGAAATGAACCAAACTAACCATTTTCATTTTCTCATTTTCAAGTTTCTCTTGGATTGGAATTGCAATATGAGGTCATTTTAATGAAACTTGAGTTGTTTGGAATGGTAACAATAACTATAATCTAATTCTTTTGAATGGGGTATTAGAATTATAATATTGTGTGACAGACAAAGGATAAAGTTCCAATTTTGAATTAGAATTTCAAGGCTTCCAAAGGAAACATATACAGAAAAGGTTTGATGTTTCATGCTCCTTTTACGGATTTGAAATTCAGAGGGTTAAGTCTAGCTCTTTTCTGTTGAGCAATTGTCACTTAATATATGATCTTTGGCAAAAATAAGTAAAAGGGAAGGTTTTAATTTGGCTTTATATGGAGTTCTTTGGCTATATTTTTTAATAGTTGGCAATGGAATTGAGTCTTGGCTTGAATTAGTGTACAATTTGGTGCCTATGTTTTTTTGTGTATGTGTGTCTATGTTTTAACATCTTGGAGATTGATGGAAATGACAAACAATTCCTTTTAGTTTCTAAGTTGTGGTAGGAATATCTTTGTTGGAATGATAGGCTGGAATAAGATTGACAATATTTTCGGAGACTAATCTGGAAAATTTTGGTTTTAAAGCAGCATGACCAAGATTATTATCCGGGCAGAAGGAAAAGGGGCAAAGACTACAAAGAAGGCATGGTAAATTAAAATTGAAGTTTTTGTTCATTTATTTTGTTAATCATATTGACTGAAAGATGCTTATCATGGTCTGTTTTTGTTATCTGCAGTATGAGCTTCCATTTTATTACCCCGGACAGGTAATTCATCAACTGTTTTTCTAATGGAGAGGGTTCAAGTCATCTTCAATTTTGAAACTTTAAGCTGTTAATAGGTTGCGTTTGAAGATGCATGTACAGGGTACTCTGATGCCATGATTGTTATAGGAAGGAATATAGGGTAATAAGAATGCCTGAGTCCTACTATGATAAGAACCTTCTGTGTTGGACTAATCCTAGCAGTTAAATATTTCAAAACTAGTTTGGTTCTGCATATTCGATATCTAGGGGCAAGTTGCAATGCAATTGTGACTATCAAGTTAGCATTTAGCAAGCCTGCTAGTCTTTGTATCCAAAGGCATATCTTGTGGAACTCTACTCACTGCTGGATGGCTGGCTTATACAAATTTAAATTAGCATGGACACTTAGTTGTTAACACTGTGAGTAATTTTCGTTGCAGATCTGTTATGGAAAAGTGACCACTATTGCCTTGTATCAAGGAGCCTTTGTCGACATTGGAGGTGTATATGATGGGTAATTACGATGAGCTATGGCTTTCTCTCTACTTCTGTTTGTTTAATTGTGTTGTTTAGATTCCAAACTGCTCAACTGTATTTGGAAGTTCTTATACTTTAGCAATTTAGACACTATTGATAGTTGTGCATGTGTTTCAGGTGGGTCCCTATTAAAGGTAATGATTGGTTTTGGATCCGCCATCATATAAAAGTTGGAATGCACGTAATTGTTGAAATTTTGGTGAGCATTTTCTCTTTCTAGTACATGATACGGCATATAGTTTATCAATATATGTCTAAAGTCCAGTCCTTACTGTTGATGAGCTCTATCAGAATGTCTTTCTTTTTTTTTGGCAGGCAAAGCGAGATCCTTACCGTTTTCGTTTTCCTATTGAAATGCGTTTTGTTGATCCCAACATAGATCACCTGATGTATGTAAGATCCTTGCATGTTATCAATTTATCACTCTGTAAATTCTATGATACTCGGTGAATAGCTTCTTGTTGGTTTCAAGCATCAAAATCTAAATGGCCTTGCACAAGAGGACTATGTGGGCCATGCCTGTTTCTCTAGTTAACCAGGAAAAAATAATGAAAAATAATGAAAAGGTGGGCTCGCGATTGTTCTTGTTAGTATGATTGGGGTTGTTCAGTTTGATGATGATGATTTAAATGTATTCGTCTTAATCTTGTTGCCTATATATTTTGATAAGTTCATTTACTCTTCCAGCTTCAAGAGTTTTGAATTTCCGCCAATATTCCACCGTGATGAGGATACTAATCTTGACGAATTAAGGGTCTGTATATTTCCTTCTTCAGCTTGCAATTTGACACCATTTCCCTTATGGTTTCTATACTGAAACATTCTTAGCTTTGCTACATGGATTGAGACATTTTCATAAAGTCTTATCAACAAATATTCAAGGTTAACTAAGACAATATGGCCCTGAACCAAGTTAACCTCCTGGATAATGGTTTCGATGAACATGTTTTGATGATATTAGTACAAGCAGGATCTTGATTTCTACTTCATCATGTTGTAGTACTACTAATGGAATCTTCCCAAACTTTTTGTAAACTATTTGAGAGGTATGATTCCAAAAGTTGTTGACTCTATTCATGGGTTGAGCAAGTTCCGCTACTATTAGTGCTGTTCTACCCTGAGTGATTTACTTTGGACTAATTTGTCTATTTAGAGTATTGGGATTCCTTGTGTATAATTAATGTTAGAGATGAGATACTGAGTGTTCTACTAAAATCATTTCCTAAACATTTATATGTTGCAGAAACTTTTCATGTTAATCTGTGTTCACTTAATAATTTGTTAAAATAGATTAATTAAAAGTCCTAAGATCTGAGATTATTCCTTCGTTATTATGATTTTCTTACATGCCTCAGATTGATTATCTTGCTAGTGCAGCGTGATTGTGGAAGGCCTCCTGTTCCCAGAAAAGATCCAGAAATAAAACCCGAAGAGGAACCTCTTTTGTCCAATCACCCTTATGTTGACAAGGTGTGGTTCTAAGTAGATAATTTTCCTTTCTTTTTGGCCTACTAACTCAGAATATTTTACTATCTATTTCTCCTTCTGTTTGTTAGTGAGATGAATACAGACTTATCTTTGGGTTTGTTGTTTTAAATGAAGCTCTGGCAAATTCATGTTGCTGAGCAAATGATCGTGGATGATTGGGAAATGAATCCTGACAAGTACAAGGGCAAAAAGATATCTGAATTGACCGATGATGGTGATTTTGATGAAGAAAATAGTATCGAACATACAAAAGTGTATTACAAGAAAAAATTAGCACCTAAAATTATTTTGGTGAGAACTGTTCTGATGACATTGCACCAAGTTATCTTTTGACAAATTAACACTTTCTGTGTTTCTTGGCAGAAACAAAGTGTTAAGGAGCTTGATCTGGAGGCTGCCTTAGCTGAGCGTGAGGTCAGCTATATTCTAGTTTCCCGATGTTAATTGTAAGAAAGTTGTGTTTTCTGTGGTACCATGATTATTGAGGTAGTTAATGCAACAATGGAACCATTGGTTTACTGTAAATGTTTCCTTTATCTTGGATAAAACCTTATGTGAGATACTGTCTTCTCATCTCTCATATTGGATGGGTGTGCAAACATGATTGTCCTCTTGGTCTAGTGGTCTAGATTCATTGCTGGATTTGAACAAAACTAGTCCTTTTCAGGTGTGCCATGCTTTTCCTTTTCTTTTGTTCAAAGTTAGGATGTTCAAGAACTTGAGCTGGAATTTTCTTATGGCTTGTTGTTTAATATGTTACACAAGATCATAAACGGATATGTAAAGCACAAGCTGTGCAGGATATTTTAGTGATCCTGCTAAACATTTTCTCATATGCTGAATGATACTTGAATGTTCTTTCTGAAGATGCCAATTACATTTTAGTGTCTTTCCTTAGCTCTAGTTCTGTCTATCTGTTTGCAGCATCATAATAAACTGAGAAGTGAAGCTATTGCAAGGGGCGAGAAATATAAGATTTACAAGATGAGGCAAAACATTGAAATGGATGAATATGACTTATTACATTGGCGTCGATCATTCGAAGAGAGAGAAGCTTTGATTAGAGACATAAGCTGGTATACTTTTTTACCCACCAATTTCCTTTGCAGTTTAAGCTTCTATAGATGCAAAATGTTACTAGTCTTTATCTGTTTTCTCTCATTTATATTGCATTTGCATAGCTAATGATCAGCCACTGTATTATGTTTTTGCACTGATCAAGTCTGCACGACTTCTTACAGCCGTCAAGCTCTTGGTCTGCCACTGGAAGAGCCAGGAAGGTATAAGCCAGCAAGCTTTTTTGGGAAGGACCAGTATGATCCAGAAAATCCTTTATATCGGTATGACTACTGGGGAGAACCCAAAAACTCAGAAAAGAGTCGAAAAGAGAGGATGTTGGATGCTCACAACAAATCTATTGTGGGGAAGGGTGTTGTTTGGAATGAGATGTCCTACGAGGATGCCGTAAAGCAGCGGATGCAAAGAGAAACTCGTGCCAAGGAAGCAAAGCAGAGAGAGGCTGAAAGAGGTATAGAGGAAAATGGTAGTGAGGGTAAAGATGAGGAAGAATATGACTCTGACGATGACATTGATTTTAGCATGTTAAGTGAGTTGAGTGTTGAAGCTTCAAATCAGCCCATTGTTAATGGCACCGAGTCTCTTGGAATCTCGGATGAGGGAATGTTTGAAGACTGACATTTGAGTATACACTTATTATAAGCTACAACAAAGACGAGATT
This sequence comes from Erythroxylum squamatum, assembly GCA_025629845.1. Taxonomy (NCBI): domain Eukaryota; kingdom Viridiplantae; phylum Streptophyta; class Magnoliopsida; order Malpighiales; family Erythroxylaceae; genus Erythroxylum; species Erythroxylum squamatum. Next base: position 6,703 of record JAOTBA010052700.1, read on the forward strand.
TGTTTCCCAAACCAAGCATCTGAGCATATTAGGGGTGGGGAACTTGGAGCCACAAATCTAAATGCAGGAAGCTCCTAACGAGTACTGTCGAGACTTCAGATCAAAGGTCCAGCATCTCACTGACCAAGGTTTGGACATTATATATGTGGTAAAATTGGCCATATGAATCCTAAACATTTAACCACTAACTTATAGTTTTTATAAAGCTGAGTTCCACCATCCCGTTTAAACGTTACAAAATGATATTTACAAATTAACGTTTTAACAAGTAACCAACTTACCTTTGTTCAGATGGGAATCAGGTGACTTTTGACATGTAAGTAAAGGCATTCCTCTAAAACTTTGATATCTTCAGTGGTCAGCCTTTTCGAATCCTATTTAGTTAATATCTAAATCTAAATTCTACGTGTATGATTATGCACTGAAACTCTCTGGATTTCGCTCATACCCAAGACAAACTCTCAGGACTTGTGTACTCGCCCTTATCCAATCATAACCTGACAAGAATCCACCGTAACTCCACCCAGTCTGTTTCAGACGCAGCGAAAAGGCTAATACCATCCATTGGCACGGTCCAAAAAACTTTCCTTTTACATTCCCAAGAAGACGAACAAAATTCTGGGACCATTAGCCCCTTTCTCTATGCATCCGGTGAAAGTGGGCACCGTGTGCCCATGTCATCCCAAACCAAAGTCGGAAATCAATACCAGAATATACAACCGACCAGACTACAAGCTTATTTGACTGATTAGTGACATTTTCTTGCCACGGATCTCGATTTTTTCTTAGGGGCCTTTGCAGCCACAGTTGACCATTGAAATGTGAACAATTGGGAAACAGAGCCACAGACGCACTCCAAGGTTCTCACTACCACCATTTCACTACAGCTTAATCAACCAATTTCACCTTCTTCGATATCTTTTGCTGAGTCAGGAAGACTCTGAGGAGGCTCAACTTCCTCCTCTTCGTCTTCCTCTTCTTTCATGTATAATCCAAGTTGTTCCAACGGATTACTACTCCCCTGAAGCTTGAAACTAGCCAACCCATTCTTAGAATGATCGGAACTAGTCTCCTCCGTGAAACTTGGAGCCTGCTCATCTTGAGCTGCCCTAAACATTTCAAAATCTTTCATGAAATGGCTGTTCTCATTGATATCAACAGTTTTCTCCATCTGCACGTAAGCGGAAAAACCTGAGTTGCAACACCAAAAGGGTTTGAAATACATAATTGCGAAACTGACATCTCAATCTCACCAGTAGCAATGCCTGACGGGCAGCTTCTCTCTCCAGTTCCCTCTTCCTTTTTGCCTCAGCTGCGGCTGCAGCTTCAGCTTTCCTCCGGGCTTCTTCAGCAGCCTTGGCCTCTGCTTGTAACCATGCTTTTTCTGATATCAAATATGAGCTGGTCATGTTTCAAAGACCCAAAACTATCAAAATAACTTGGAATATCATATTTAGAAACTTTCAAAACCTTCTTTTTGCTGCCGCTCAAGCTTCTCCCTCTCCATTCGAAGTTTCTCAGGATCCCGCTTGTCACCCTAAACTCAACATGTCAATTTGTGAAAAGATCAGATGCCAGGATGAATAATAGTAGTAGCAACTCTGCACAATTAAAGAGATAAAAAAGCCCATCTTCAGCATTCAGAGAGCAACCTTCGCAAGTGCCTTTTCTCGAGCTTTGAGAATGGTGTCAGCAAATCGAGTTCTCACTACAACTGCCCGATAAAGCTTTTCTGGTGAGACCTGCCTATCAGGTGGAGCCTTCTCCGCTACAATAGGATAGCATCACAAACGTGAGACAAAGCCTCAAAAGAAATAACAGCAAAAATTCTATGCCTTTATGCTTACCCTCCTGATGGTCACCCCCCTCTGTAATTAGCTCACCCTGGGAACTCAGTTCATCTTGAGGCAATTCACTCAGAGATTCTGAACAAGAAAAGGTATCAATTAGAATTGGTCTTCAAAAAAAAAAGGAGAAAAGAAGGTATAGAGATAGCAAATAAAGTCCAGGAACAACTTGTAGAACTAGAAACCTCACTTTTTTGTATGCTTGAGCCTCCAAGATCCTTTCTTTTCTGGGCAACAATTTCTCCTGATTGCACATTGTCCTTAAGAGCAATAGAAAGATGTTAGCCAAAACCCAAGCAAGCGACAAGGGCAGAGAGGAGGAACCACGAGAGAGCATAATATTTTAGTCTGGTCTTCCGTGATGGCCCGCCATTTTATTATCCGGCTATAATAATCCACCAAAATTTTAATATACCTGTGTAGCTTGAGGAAGAACTGAAGCTTTATCCACATCTGAATCACTGCCAGATGAACTCCCAGAATCTGAATCTGGAAAAAAAAAAAAAAACCATCAACTTGAATGCTACAGAAGAGGGAAACTAGCAATAATCCTACCATATTTAAATTTTTGCCGAAATGTATCTACCCCAAACAGGAACAGATCACCTGTTCCTATTACTCTGTACCTATCCTGTTTTACGTGTATCCATCCATCTAATAAATGGGCCCACAAAAATTGAATGAATAGATGCTCATAAAATAGGTAAGGCACAGAGTAACGGACAGGTAATCCCCAAAAACAGTAGAACTTTTCCAAAAAGGTGTGAGTACACGTGGCAACTAATAAAATGTTACAGATAAATTCACAATCTTATCAATGTTCTTCAATCCCACAAATTATTATATTCGTGCAAGGAATATTTTATGGGACTACACAGTAGATCCCAAGAAAAAAAAATGAGCAGGATTTTAACAGAGAACTACAACTGGATGAAGAACCTGATCCACCACTGGAGTTATTTGAACCACTGGGTTTACTGTTTCTGCAGCTTGTGTCTTCTTTTATACCTGCTGGTGGATAACAAGAAAATGGAGGATCATTTCCACCAATAATATCTATATCTTCATCCACAGAATCATTGCCTGAATAAAACATTATATTTTTAAAACTGGAAACAAATTGACATGCTGGAAGTACTTGTACTTCCTACAACCTTAATATGCATTAATCTAGAGTTGAATTACCTTTGCATGGTTGCAATGATGAATTGCTTAACCCAGATTCGTTATGAAGCTGAATAACGAAAACCATGTCAGCAATCACTTATGCACACATGAGCATTGCACAGGAACAATGCAAATAGCCAAAGAGCCAAAAAAGGCTCCAGAAAACAGAGTGCAAGTAAATATGGAAGAGGGAAGTAGAAACAAAGTGCAAGTAAATATGGAAGAGGGAAGTAGAAACAATCATACCTCCATTTCGCATGGCTCAGCTTTCTCCAAGTATTTCTGCTTCTGCAGCAAAAAGTCATCCAAGAGCTTTCTCAATTTAAACAATGTATCATCACTAAGAGCATCAATGTCAATCTCAATCTCATCTTCGCCAGACTGGTCAGCACTATAGCAATGCTCTTTTAGGAACTCAATGACGCTTTCAGGCAATTCACCCAGCAATGTCTCCAATTCTGTGCCAAGTTTGTGCTTCTGTTCAGTATTCATAACCCCTCCAACAGGCTCTGATATACTTTCATTTTCACATTGTGAAGTTTTTTTCTTCTTTGCAGGTGGCATATCCACCATCGTCTCCACATGAACACCAGGTACTGGTTGCTCCGATTCCACCTCAACAACTAGAGGAAACTTCTTCTCTATTGCTTTCCATCTCACTTCAAAACACTTACTAAGCGTCTCTGCCATGATATGGACTTCATTTCCGGGAGGGTTATACTTCATTGCATTTGAGAAAGTTAGTCTGACATCAATAGCAAACCCTACTGGATTTGAATATTGACCTGAAGCAATTTTACTGTTCACCTTTCCCAAATCCATTGGATGTTTGATAACTGTGTAATAATCAGGTATGTTCAATTTTGTCGCATCAACTGGTTCATTAAAAACCCAACCATACTGATGGGTCATCAACCGTTTCAACAATGCTTCACATTGTTTCATCAACATGGCCATAGAAGCACTAACCGGTGCAGCGAGTTTTGTTTGCTCAATACGCCTAGAAGTACCCTTTTCCATTTTGGCCCCATTACGACCAGAAGGAGCCCATTTCTTACTATACAGAGCTGATGCTGCGGTAGATCTACTTATATCCTCTAAGGGAGGCCTCTTTTGGCCATCACTACAACTGCGAATATCATTAGAGGGTGAGAATTTAACTGCATGTGTAGTCAAAGAAGCTACTCTCTTCAGAAGGGCCCTAGTGTGTTCAAGTTCCATTTGTAACCTTAGTTTTAAATCTTTCCTCTCTGACCTTGACATCTTTGACAATGACTGTACTTTCATTGGGACATTAAAACTGTCAAAACCATCTGCATTCAGACTAATACATTTCCTCTTGGGGGCGAAGGAATCCTGGGATACTGTCATCTCAGTGTCAACTCGTCCTGAGCTCCCAAGTCCCTCGTACTCGTCCATTGTTTCAACCACATCCACATGCCGGTAGTTGGGAACGAAACCAGAGGAATGTCCTTTGGAATATTTCCGTGATTTCCCCATTGGTCGTGACAGCCAACACTTTTTCGATTCCTTCTGTCCAGCAAACTCTATAGGAACAGTTGGCGCCATAAGATTAATTTCCAGTAACTGCACATATCAACTTAGAAAGTTTTTGTTTAACCTTCACTTCAATATCAATTTCTAGATTCATGACAAGGCCAAGTTACTGGTTCACAAGAATACCCAATTACTTGGGTTCTTTAAAGTTCAATGAATGAGACCACCAAAAAAAAAAATGTTTCAAAGACAATCCAGTACAATTCCTTTTTCTCGCAGATGTATCCAAGTTCGTAATAAATTCCAAAGCAAAAAGCTTCACTTAACTTCAAACATCTTCTCTCCTTATTGTGGCCAATAACTCACGCATCAGGATTCCTTTTGTCGCTATTACAAATATACAAACAATTCCAAGTTCTACTAAGCCCCAATCAGCGAAAGTTCGCAAATTCAAATTCAACCCCAGCTCTAAATTGAAAGGCAGAGAAAACCCATACAAAATCAGAAATGACCGACAAAAATACAGCAAAACCTTCAATTTATCCGAATTAGGGGAAGTCAAGAAAAAGAGAAGAGAAAAGATACCATAGATCAAGGATAAATACTTACTAGAAGAAAAACCCTAAGCTCACTTCGAATCAAAAACACCCCCAAAAACTTAAAACCCTAGATCGAGTCGAATCTAAATAAGCGCGTCGACACGAACAACACCCCAAGACCCCACGAGTCAACGTGTAACTAAACCCTATAACCCGAGGTTTATCCTCCAGATTCCAATTCAAAACTGGATCTCGCGCCTCGAGCCCTTGATTCATACAAATCTCAAGAAAATCCGTTGAAATTAGGAGAGGTCACCACAAACGCTACTCGCTCGCTACTGTTCTTTTCCGAGATACAGAAGATAGAGAAATCTGAAGCTCGCACGATCTATGGGCTAGTTCGATCCTCTACTTATAGGCCCAATCCGCCTCATGGAGCGCCGTCACTGAAGCAATCCCAGCCATGTACCACCGACACGCCTTAATCGTGTGGTTTAAATTAATCTTTCATCCACCTTCATTTTCGTTATCTAACGGCTGTGGTTATTGTTATTCCCTGCCGATCGGGATTAATCACGTTGAATTTAAATTAAGGTTTATATATTATTTAAAAAAGTTTTACTTTTTTCAAGTACTGCTTTTTTAATCTCTCTCGAGTGGATAATCAGACACACTCGCTTTATCCATAAACACCGTGCTGCGTCAGGGAGAATTTGAAAAGTTTGAAGAAGCGCGTGTAACTGTTTATCAATTAAATGAGAGTGGTTTTATGAGACTAGACAATCTTATCTAGCCACGTTTCTCTATGACTGTTTACTGCCCCGTGTACTTCATTTTACACAAATTCCACATTATATTTTTATTATTATTAACCTCGAATCAGTCTAATCAGATTAAAATATGCTGGATTTATAGTTTTAATTTTAATTTTTATAAATTAATTTGATCCAAAATAATAATAACAACGATAACACCTTGAAAAATCCGCTCACGTATAAGGTTTAGAGGTAATGGATGATTTTTATTAACGTATGTTGTACTGTATATATATACAATTACAAGTGAGAAGATTGAATTTGAAAGTGAAACTATCGATTCCTATATTTGTGCAGCAGAAGTATATTCAGAAGATTATAAGAGATAGCAACAAATCA